>OMOW01028787.1:3801-24309 GCA_900312555.1 Lamprogrammus exutus | reverse complement strand
AAATCAAAGCATGAGTGGATGTGGGGATGGGTGGTGGAGAGTGGGAGGTGATGTGGCTTGACGTGGGATGGTAGAGGTGATATAGTGTCTTGAAGTACACCGTGGCTTTGTCCCCCTAAACAGGAAGCCACAGTACACTGGTCCTCCCTTGAGGAGGAGATCAAGTTTTCTTGGCCACCTCTGCCTTGTCATCAACCCACCGTGCCCTCATGATCCTGACAAGATCTGCGTGTGTCACAGCCTACGCTGTGACCCCACCCCCCACAAACCTCACCATCCACCCTTCACTCGATTTGTTTACTTTGGCGCACATGGCTAAAATCCTTGAAAACAGATACGGATGCTGTTCTAAATGTGACAATATCAACCGCTGCCCCCGAAAATCAATAAAGCCGCTGTTCACAGTTGCGAGCTCAGCAGATTATGTTACATGAATGTAGCATGATTCTGTTGCGAGTGACAGGTACGCTTTTGTTATCTTAGAGAGGACTAATCACTCTTGAAGCAACTGAAAGCAAACAGACTATTATATACCAGAAAACCACACTGTTGCTCTTTCATTCCCTACAGAATCACCAGGAGAATTTCTTACAGAGAACAGATCACTTATGTGAGAATTCATCAGGTGTTGAATTTGAATTTGTATTTATCACCAACTTCGTTGTACAAACAAAGATATCTTGGTTTGTAATTTTTGTGGCCGCAAATTCATATTCTATGGACAAGGCCATTTATCAATGTCACAGTCACGACTCACTTAAAGCCCCTTTACCAAAAGAAATCCCTGTTTTGACAGGCGTTCTGGAGGTGTGCACAGCTGAGGCTGGGACAGGCACTGTAGGGGGTCTTCTGGCATACATGATTCTGACATCCTAGGGCCCTCTCACATTCAGGTGTAAAATCCCTCGGCCAGCACAGCCAGGCTAACATTGCTGAGGACTTGCAGCGCCACACTGTCTGCTGCAGCCCCCAAACCTCCCCTCCTGCTAGTTAAAATAGAAGCAGGGGAGAGACTCAACCTCACACCAAGACATGGCTTCACAAGAAGCATAAAAAAATTCTGAATATTCAAAGGATTTGCAGCACATCCATCATATTTTTTTCATGCTGAAAAATGAAAACCTGATTGTGACTTTATGCCGAACCTTTGCTGATCATTATGATGTGTTAATTTTGAAATTGAACATGAATTAAGTATAACAGGTGGGGAGATAAAGATACCATATATACATTATTTTCCAATTGCCCATAGTGGGAAACGTAATTAGTTATTTTAAAAGCAAGCATGTGACACTTGCTCTCTTTCTTCTGATGCATGGATTCTGTAGGTAGAGAGCAATGACAACAACATGTTTGACAATGTTTGAGTCTACTTTAGTATATAAAGACTTTGGTTTTTCAAATGCTTTATTTCACACATTGTAAAACTGTTGTGGGAAGGTTTGCTAAAGGGTAGGGGTGGTGCCCTTTAAGAGCCCAGCATCTCAGATGATCAACAGATGATTCCCCTTGCTATTCACCTCTGTTTCCTGTTAAGCAGCACAACGGATATCAAAAGCACACATGTTCCTTCAGCGCTCTAGATTCCCTGTCTGGGAATGGCCCCCTGAGGGCCAACCCTTTGCTTCTTCCTCCCCTTCCTGCTATTCTCAGGTCAAAGGCGACAGCCTTCTGGAGAGGCGTTTCTCTCTACGGTTCTACTGGAATCACACTAAAAATTGCATGAGAGAGAAGAGAGATTTCCAGTGACACCCTCAAGGCCTTAAAAGACACCAAAGCAGATATAATCTTGTGTGAACGGGTTCATGCAGAGGAGGTTGTGTTTACTAAAACAAGCTGAGACACAAGCAGAGTATTTATAACCATTAACTGATCTCAGGAGGAAGTGAGCACAAGTAAAGGGGGAAAAAAAACAGCCAGATGGGAGGGAAGATATCAAAGTCTGTCTCATTAGGCCTTATGAGACATTAATGATTGAATACTGCATATGTGTTGAATGTACGAATAGGAAAGATATAGAACATTAAGTTGGATAAACAAAATAAGTTTCACGTCTCTCAGAATGATTCTGTCAAACTATAGTTTGACAGAAGAAGTAGACCAATCAATCTGAAATCAAATCCCCTAGAAAATTATGAATAGAGAGAATTTGACAGGATCTGAACATTTTTCTAGGGCCTCATTAGTGTCATGACTGATTTCCCCTCCAATATTGAGCTTGGGTCTCCATGAGGGACCCCTGTACCATGGAAGCGGATCTGTCGGCTGGAGTGATGATGATGGGAGCCTTTTGACACGTGTACTTTTACAGTGAGAGGGCATGCATAATGCATGTGGCTTTAACCAAATATCCAGGACCCAACTTTACTGGTGTGTTATCTGGTGTGTGACTAGAGCTCTCTTCCTGAGTGGGATGGTGTATCAAATTCCTGGAGGCCCTGCTTCCTCCAGCATACACATGTAAATACTCTGGGGCTGCAAGTATGTGCACACAAACAGACACGCATACAGTAATACATTACTCAACTAATTTAGCACGCAGGGAGAGATTATATATTTTTATTGACAACTGCATGTCTAAAAAAATGCAAAGAATGTCAAACTTAGGATACAGATGCTGTAACTAATGAGCTTCAGGAAAGGTGGAAATGATTCAGAGCATCAAAAGCTTCTCTCTCCCAGATATCACCGGGCTGTGTCTGGCCTCTCCCATGGGTGCAAGTGCGTGGGCTAACTCCAAGACATCTGGCACGATAGAGAACGTCTGCAGATAGTCTGAGATACAGACTTTTTTGGTGGTCATAATACACTTTTAGAATAGATGTTTATGAAAAATGTGAAAGATAATATTTAAAAATAAAGTCCCCTTGCACAAATGAAAGTAAGGGGAGCAGACAGAATGTACATATTATGTAATTATGGAGCCAGCTGTCGGCATATAATTTATGCAGTAACAAGCAGCAGCATTTTGATGATGCTTACTGAAATCCAATGTTTACTTAACATTTCTTATTCCCACAACATGCCAGAGAAAACCTGAGTTAGAGTTGGTGTATGTGTGTGTCTGTCTGTGTGAGCAGTTTCATGGAAACACTTTTTCAGACAGATTATGAGACTCTGGCCTTTAAAAAAATGCTAACATCTGCATTTGCCATAGATTGTAAGGCTATGTGTCAAAAGGAGAGAAGGCTGATGCTGGATTTGCACACATAACATGATATTTCCAAGTGTTGATGAAATCCTTTGGTATTGTTTTGGTAATCTACGTAATGTCAAGTTCACCAACAATGTGATCTAGTTAATGTGTTGAGTGTGTAGGTGTGAGGATTGTGGCTGTAGTGAGCTCATTGTGAGTGGCTGAAAGTCTGTCATGAGGGACTACAGGATTTTTCTAGGCTTCAACTGAAAGGGAATAATACCTTGGATGCCTTCAAGGGCCCATTTGACTGGCTTTTACGCTCTATGTGCATTATATGACTGCTCTGTGGTTTAGCCAACGGTGGGCCTTCCCTGAAAATGAACCCTTGGCTGCAAACAGCCAACTTACAGTATATCTGCGTGTTTATATCTGTCAGAAAAGGCCAGGCTCAGTGCTGTGACTCAAGCTCCTCTGCTGATGTAAAACCCATTTTTCACTGAGGCTTAGAAGCACACACTGCCTTAGTCAGTCTGAAAGTGCATTCATGGCTTCAAAAAGGTAATAAATAGTTAATCAGCAGTAGAAGTAGTTAAGGCAAGGGGTGATTTTAAGGTGTAACATCCTAAAGGTATGGTTTTAAAGTGTGACAGTTGGGTAACAGCCTATTGGTAGAGACATGCAACAATCTCTAAACAAAAGGATTTAAAGAAGGAATTTTGTCTAAACCATCTACTGTATGTCACATGCAACATTAGTCAGGTTTCATGTACAGTATTGCGAACCTGATGCTGGCGCCTCCTTGTGTTGTGTAACACAGTAAGTGTGGCAGGCTGTAAGTGTATGAGTTGCAGGGGCCCGGCCTGCTTCCCTTCTGGTTTACAGTAGTTTGTGTGAGAATATGCAGAGTGCAGAGTTCAAGCCTACGGCTGCTTATTTATTAAGGAGCAGACACAGCAACAGCCAGAGGGGTCCTCCAGGGGCCTGGGCCAGGGGCCAGCACAGTGTATGACAAAAGCATAAACTTAGGGGACCTTCAAACCCACAGTGCTTCACCGCCGCCACCCACTGCACTTACCACCCATTACATTCACCAACGTTCAGCCTTCCCATCAACAGTTTGTTTTAGAAGCGAGCATTGTGGGTAGCGGGAACCTGACACGGCTTATGTTATGATTTTATAGCCATGTACTAATTAAGCATAACAGGAACTGTGCAGTATTGGCCTGATTGAACATTGGACAGAAAATAGGTCCAGTTATTCACAACAAGATCTGACTACATCCATTCAGGACTTACCTGTCAGAAACCAACCTGCTTCAAACATACACATTCTGAATGCCATAAAAATATGAATGTGTTCACTGAATTCCATACGATTTTATGATTAGTATTAATGAATTAATTAGAACTTGCACTCAAGATTTGGTTGCAGTCTTGGTGACCTTTTTAGCTCCATATGCTAACAGTCATATTGAGTCAGGCTGTGGGGACTCTGCCCTCCCTGTAAACTGTTCATATAACTGTCATTGGTGCTTGTACAGAGATGTGTGGGTGGACAACCAGAGGCCTGCAACTTCTCTTCATTCAGAGCACTTAGTGTTTCCAGAAGGAAACATCTTCTGCTTCCAGAGCTTGGCCCTGTATTACCTCAGACAGCATTTCAGCGCCCTGGAGCCTGTCTGCTACAGCCAGGCCAACAGCCTCTGCCCCCTCCATCCACTATCACTTCCGGAGAGAGAGAGAGAGACAGAAATAGAGAGACGTCTCAGCTGGACTGGGATCAAAAGAGAAAGAAAAGAGAGGCAGAGGAGATTCGACAGTTTCTGAGCTATTTTTGCTGCAGAAGACAAACCCCTCAGCTCATCTGTTTTTGACCAATGTTTGACCAAAGTGCTGTCTTTTGGTACATAAACAGAGACTTCACTGGACCTGCTCGTAACCTTTAGATGTTCAGTCATCGCTAGTTTCCCAGTTGAGAAACAATAGTGTGTTTAGTCTGAAATGCCCAACCTCAGGATTTCACATTATGAACAGGCGGGCCAGAAGTGAAAACACATTACAGCCATTCCTGGAATCTCATTGATTCACTGTCCAAGAAGAAAAACGATATCAGAAATAAAGATTATTGAAGCAGACTGGCAAGCTTGCATACCTTCACATACTTGTGTGTCAGAAATGTGCTGACACACATTTATCTTTACAGTGAATTGATTTAGACAAGTCGAAGCCAAATTGTGGCACACACACACACACCAATACAGTACACACGTCGATGAAAGAAGATCCTGTCAAAATAAACGTCACATTTTTGTAGCTACCCTCCATGAACCACTACGCCGAGCAGGAGAATCCCGCTTGTCAGTCACGTCATATGTTTGAACATTTGTATTATTCCTCCCCTACTCGGGTGGCCTGGTCACGCTTTAACAATGGCTGAGGGCTGACTGGCTCCAAGACACACAAACGTATGTGGTGGAATGTGTCTCATGTTGTGCAGGGTTTCTTACAGTGAGCTAGCGGGCTGAGAGGTGTCATGTTATTTAATTACACACAGCTTACAACCCCTGTCTGCCTACAGGCCACCCCTTGCCTTCATCTGGTTTAATATGGTTACCTTTTCAGAGAAAATATGAATACGAGCTTTTGTTTGCTTTACTCTAATTAGCCCTTAATTAATATTGTCATCTCAAGACCAGTCTTCAAATCAGGCTGGCAAATTAAGGAGACAGTGTGTGTGTGTGTGTGGAATGGAGCGAAGGTTTTTACGGCTCTATTTCAAGACAAACTGAAGTGAGAGACAGCCGACTGAGAGAGAGAAATCTTCTCGCTATGAAAACAGAAAGAAATAGATCCCGGCCTCCTGTTTGGCATTGCTAACAGGACAAGACAACATCTTGTTTTTGCAGGGTGTCCGGTCTCACCTGCCAGAGAAAATGATGTTTTATTAAGGAACTAATATTTCCCTCTCTGTGGAGAGATGGAGAGAGGGTTTGTATCTCAGAAATTGAAACTGTTGCTTATGAAGTGGAGAGTTGCCATGGTGATGGCCTTGTCTTTGTCATTATAGAATTTACTGAAAACTGATACCACCTCCCCCCCGCCCCATGAGGAATATTTGTATGCGCTTGTTAGACAAATCACACTGCGCTGTACCTGCAATCACACCCCATGCTGGAGATAGAGGAAATACCTGCGCACAGGCAAAATATTCCAGCGCGGTGTTGGAAAAGAAAGTGCAAACTCCAGTAAATGTCGTGTGCAAATATCCCTTGTGCTTGATTGTGGGGTCGATGGCGTCTCGCTGCCACCTCACGTTCTCATTTCCAGACACACAAAACCAGAAGTAGTCTCCAGGGCTGAGTGAACACCACATGAAGGCCGTCTTTGTCCTCTGTGGCCGTGCTACCATAGCTTTACCAACACTGCAGCTCCGGCCTGCAAACAGCAGTGTGTCACCCAAGAGGTGTCAACACCAAACGTGCCCGGTGACACTGACATCACCCATATTTGTTTTCCACTGTGTTTGTGTCTGCTGGTGCATGTCAGTGTGTAGGTATCTGCGTGTGGGTTTTGGTTGTATGCGAGCAGGGCAACGGCGTGGGGATGTTTGCCACTTAGCTTTGCTTGCTCTTAGGTCAGCTCAGACGGGCAAGGTTGGTATTGTATTTATGAATTCAAGCATGACACTCTGCCACCAGTAAGACTGACTCTCTCCCCACCTAAACTTGTAACACGGACGCCAAAAATGCCCACCTCCTATAATTACTCACTCATTTGACACTGAGGGAACAGAAAAGTCACTTTCTCCTTGCCAAGTGGTTTGCATTCACACGAACACAGGAATATAGAAATGGAGATTTGGACATTTTGTACGCCAAATTGTGGCACACACATATGCATACACCAACACACACAAACAAGCTTACTGTGTGGAATCAGTATTTTCTAAAGTGTATGACGTCTCAGTGCTTTTCTGGCTGTTCTGCCAGTGTCATGCTTCTGTTTGCTCTTGTAAGAACCAGATCTGTATTTTTGTGAACCCATTCATCAATTCGGGTGAACTATCACCTCGCTGTGTCACGCTCTAAATGTTGGCCTTTAATGTTTTGTTTCTCTCTGAAGCAAACTGACTCAAGCTGCAGCTCTAACAGGGAGCTCATTTCATAAGATTGTGCTTCTGTTGTCCAGGCCAACAGCAGGATTAAATTGTTGTAAATTTGGTGGTAATGTGTTTATCCACACATACATAAACTTGAATTCGAACACTTTCAAGGAAGAAGCATACAGGTGCATTGAAAGCCTTGTGGATCCTCTGTGTGTTCTCTCCAAAACCAGCTGACTGTTAACAAATATGTAAAAGCATCTATTTGTTTTGTCGGATTAATAGACGCTAGACTGTGCTTGATTCTGTCATCTCTCTCTCAGTTTGGCTTGTGCACATAAAACTGGTGGGAACTGCCTTTTCCAGAAGTCACGTGACATGTTTCCAGTCTGTTGGCAATGCCAAACCAAACGGCCAGCCTGCATACAGTCTGCACAGTACATGCAGCTGGTTAAGATCCAAAAACAGTCTGGGAATGGATCCACCAGAGGTAGTGTGTGATGGTGTAAGAGGGTGTGTGTATGTGTGTGTTAAGGTGTGTGTTGGGGATGTAGTCTGTCTGTTTGTCTGTCTGCGTGTGGTGCAGCTTGTGTGTGTATATACATGCGAGTTTGTACTGTATGTACCGATGCCGACTTCCAGTTCCCGAATCCTCCTATCCAGCTCGCCATAGTCCAACACGCGTATCCCGTCTGGGCCAAGCCAAACAGCTGCCCGCCCTCCCGTTCTCCCACAGCCACTGAGTGGGACCGGCAGACAGCAGACAGGCACGCTCCTCCTCTTAGGAGAAGCGGAGGCCAGATACCACAGCACACCTTGCTCTCTGTTCATAACAGCGTACCACAATGCACCGCAGTGTGCTGGAAGCCTCGCTGGAGCACTTTGGCCATTTGGTGGAAGGCTTTATACAACAAAAACAAGTGCATTTTTTTTTGTGTGTCTTTTTTCAGCATGGGCAGTCCAAATGGGACTTGAAACCACTGCTGTTGTAGCTTCTTTTTGATGACAATATTGATATATCCCATGTCAATAGCAGTATAATCCATTTTGCCTGGATTCCTTGTTTAGAGACAGATCTATCAATAAAGACCCATTTACAAAAATGTGTACCTTTTTCTTTTTGCTAGTTAAGTCAAATTGTTTTTCTGTCACTGGTTAGATAATAGCAAAAATGTATAAATGACAGCAACTAATCTGAGCAATTAGCAATTTTGGTGAAAAAAACATTGGATTTCATTCTTTTATTAATATAATTATCAAAGGTATCGGCCTTCTGAGTGCTTTCTTAGATTCTGAGTGTTCTTCTGTTTGGTGTTTTTTGGTAATTATTTATGTCGTGCACATGGGGTCACATAGAAAATAATAAGGTGTTGCTTTCTTGATTCTCATGCGGTATCAACGTGTTAAACCTATAAAAACTGCTGCTCAGAGACAATCTTTGTTACTTTTAAGTATCAAGTGTAACCAGTAGCATTCGGGTCAAGAGTGTGAAGGTTTCTCTCCTCAGTAATGGGGGGTTTACAGCACAACTCTGGCCTCTCCAGAGAGAGCAGCAAACACCTGACCTTCCCACAACATTCAGTGGGAGTTCACATTGTAAGGATTTATGGGAGAAGGTGAGAGGCTCTGGCATAGGCTCTGCCCCATGACCGACCCTCAGGGGTCCTGCTCTCCCTTGTGTGTTGACAGCGTTACTGCGCATGTGGACTCCTGAAAGATTGGGTGTGCGTTTCTCCCAATTGTTCTGACCCCCATAAACTGTGGCCTGGCTACCAATGGGCTTTTCCGCTTAGAATATCTCACCCCTAAATGGATCTCTCAGGTATTGGGGCCTCTCAACGTGTGCCTCCACCGGGATACAGGAACCCCAGGACTGGGTTCATTAACTCTGCATTGATTGCTCTTGCTTAGAAAATATCCGGCAATGGCAGGGATAATATGAGTCTATGAAAAGGCACCGAGAGTCCCTAAAGGCTAATTATGCTACAGACAAGTACGTTTATAAAGGTTTAACGTGTCTCGTATAAAATCCACATTTCTCCTGTTTGACTTATGAGAGGTCCAGTTTGAGTAACAATTACTATTAACCTTCACATTATCATGTAACAAGTAGATGTTTATTTTGCATTACTTGTAACTTTCCTTAGACGCGCAAAAGAAGAATGAAGTTCCCTCATTAGTGCACACATTCTAAAACAAAATCAATTCTAAAACCCCTGTGACTGACGGTGCCGTTCTGATATGTTTTGGTGACCATTGCCTGCTTAGCTAACAGTAACTCTCCCCCAATTCCACCACTGCAGGACCCTGGATATAGAACATGATATTGCCACTTATATTTTGGCAGCGAGCCTCTGTTTAATGCTGTGTCAGGGCTGTTCATGCTACTGCCTGTGGAAACTGGCCGAGGTGTGATTGATGAAGGCCCTAATTCACCGGGCCCTCCCAGGTGAACAGGCCCTTAGAAGTGTGGTGCTTCAAGGTGCTGTGTCACAACACTGGACCTGTCCTCCCTGCCACCATCCTGCAAGGAGCCTCATTCATCATGAGTATGGGATACATCAAACTTCACAGCAGGGCTCAAATATGATTCGACCCCCTCTCATTCTGTGTTGTGAAGGAAGCAGGAACTGCAAACCAACATGATTCAGCCCTTCAACGAACACTCACTTTTATGTCATTCGCTGCTGTTCTGTGGAAACCTCCTGAGACTGATACATGGTTTATTGTATTCCTGAAACTCTAATGGATGAGTAGAGAGGGGTGACTACAGGCATGTCTGTGTCCTAGGCTAGCAAAGTCGAGGTAAGCTGAGCTGGACCCTGCCAGCAGCCCTTCTGTCCGTCTTTCCTCATCTTTTTGTGAGGGAAAGCGTTCTGGTTTCCAGGTCCTGATGGGCTTGCTGGCAGATGGGGCCGAAACTCTCACTGAGCACCTCTGTTCCCAATTGCTCACGGAGAGGCAGGAATTTACTGCAACCACCCGATTGTTTTTGATACGTCTTGACCAGTTTACTCAAGGTATTCCCATGCAGCAATTATTGTGTGAATAGACTTATTATAGGTCGACTGCCACTCCAGGTAAAACAAACGGCACCAGAAACATACAGAGGTCCCTGTTGCTTCAGAAATCCACCTTTGGGCTGTGGTATAATTATAATATAGAAAATTGCTCTGTATATACACATGTGGGATTCCCTGTTGCAAATGGCTGACAAATTATTTCGTTGATTAATTAAAACCTTTTCCATCCTTTAGAATTACTAGAAATATCACAAGTATCAATGAAAACACAATAAATATTTCAATTTTCGAAATGTATATTATTAATTTAAAAAATTACTCTCACGTTCCTTTCCTCGTTCTCGCAGCATCACCAAACTAAATTTATACTTGTTATTTTTTTCTCCAATATGATATGTGGTGTTCTGTAAACAATGAGATGGCTGTTGGTTGTAGAAATATGTGTTGACCTTGGTGATGAATTTGGTTGCCACAGCCCTTTGTAAGCACAGGAGACATGTTTCATATTCCTCCCCTTTAATTAGGCTGGACTGGAAAAACTGACCACACACTTTTTTTCTCCCTTTTTTTTGGGTGTAATCCTGTGGAAAGGTGTGTGTGGTGGGGCCTGAAAAATTAATGCATGCATGGCATCTCTCTACCTGCAAGATTTATAACCAAGTATGTCGGGACACACCACAGCGGTCAGACTTTTAAAAAGCATATAAAACAAGGCTTAATTTCAACATCTGACAGTTAGTTACCAAGCCAGTTCCCGCCAATAAACAAACAAACTCCTTTTCTTCCTTAAACTATTGGAAAGGTCTTGAAAATGAACCAAAAATATTCTCAGTGGTGAATGCCCAACCTCAGTTTGAATGAGGCAGTTTGTGCTCAACCACCGTCCAGCTTTTGCATTTCACCAACCAGAACTATGCCTAAATTTGTAGTTTATTAACAGAGCATATATTCACAGAGTGTGTCCAAATCGCTGGGTGGCTACATCACACACCCTGGCTGTCATCAGTTTAGCACCACAATGGACAGAAGATGTATATTGACACAGAGCGTCTCACACTGCCGACGTGACTTTCTTTTTTTCGTCTGCGCATGCAACATATTTTGATGTTTCATAGATTTGATCTGGAAAATGACTATTTAACTCATCACTGTTATGCATAGGAGGTGGACAACATGGAGAGATAATGTAAAGACAATTCACGGAGGGAGAAGGGCCGTAATATTGTCAAACAAGTCATAACATTTACAACGAAACACCTGGACAGAGTTCCAGTAAAAACAACGATGGGGCAGGGTTTCCCGTCTTACAGAAAAATACACAAAAAAGGACCTCCATATTTTTTTTTTCTATTAAAAGAAATCTTAAGAATAAGCCCCTTATAACTCCCGTTCACCTTGTTTGTTTTCTCTGGTAATTCAGTGAAAATTGAGTCGAGCAAACAAAAAGACACTGTAAATGTGGAAAACGAGAGGCACCGGTAAACAAAAAGAAACGAGGCAGCAGTGAGGATGCCATCCTGAGTCATTCTGTCTACACACTGCAGGTCTGTGTTTTCCGCGTCCGTTCAGTCTCTGTGTTCTCCAGGCTATATTAGGAGCCATCAGCTGATGCAAATCCACGTGCACAGCAAGTGTGTTCCTCCTTCTAAGTTTTGATGAGGTCATTGCGAGCAGTTTGTCATTCTAATATGAGTTTGGGGACATTTTCCTTTCTATCCATTATTGCCCCATACCATATGTGGCACTGTGTGTAGAGTGGACCATTGTTGAGTTTCATTAATTTGGCACTAAAGGCAGCACTGAATCTTGAAAGGCTCAGTCTGGCAGATTGTTTTTGACTCTAAATAGAAGCCAGTGCGCAGAGAAGCCTTATGTCATAATGGTTTGATCTTGCTAACTATCATTATAAGCCATGATGATATGATGAGACACATGTCTCTAATTTCCTTAAGTAGAGACAGCAAAGGAGAGCATTTGCCAACTATGTCGATCAAGTACAAATGTTTATTTTAAAAGTTATACTTGAATATTGTTTTATTTCCATATACTTGTAGACTTGGCTCAGCAGGTCAGTCTGTCTCCGAGTCTACAGCCTGGATTCAATTTGTGTACTGTAGGAGTCTGTGCTGGGACAGTGTCAGTGCAGGGAAAGCTGTGATAAGACAATCTGTGTCATTGTATCCAAGTAAAATAAGCGAAAGACTGGCACACTTTATTTTTGAACATGGCCATGAAATATCAAGCCTGCACAGTGGAAAAAGACCACAGTTAATATCGCATCCAAGGTGTCACTTTCCCTCTCTTTCTTGCAGTTTTTGGGAAATTCAAGTTTACTTTTCATTATGTTTGCACAGGATTGTGTTTCATGTGCAATAAAACACCTTTCTAGCCACTCCAATTAAATATGAAATTCTTGTTGCTGGTTCAGCTAAAACTCTGTCTAAAAGCTGTACAACTGGTTAGGTGTGGAATATGACTGAGCATACCTTTTAATGAATATAATTATGGTTATTTGGGCGTGCTTGAGTTGTGTCTGATCTAATAGAGAGAAAAAAGAACATTGTTTATTGAGGAGCTTTTTGTATTTGTGTTTAGTATGTTTTAGTAGTGCCTCAAGGCATGTGATGTTCACGCCCGGAAGGAGTCACCGAGATTTCTTTGCATTGTCACTTTATGATCTGTGATCTATGATTATAAAAATTCATTACACTTTCACTTATTAGTTGTAACCTTTGTGGCTTCTGAGGTTTTTTTCTTTTTAGCGATGGTGAATTAATTTACCTGCAACAATCATAAAACCACCAATGTGATGATAAATCAAATGTAAATATAAGGTCTAGTGTGGCTAATGAAATCAGTCAATCAATCAATCAGGCTGGTAAAAGTCAGTCAACGTGACTGAGGTGAGTTATAAAAGTGGTCTTGTGTGTGGAAGCTATGGGAGGGACAATTTTCTATTCCTCCTTAAGTAAATACTACATATACAGTGGGTATTAGGCTCCATCACAATCCCTGGTTATTTGGCAGGCTGTTGCTAATGGAAGCATGGTCTTGAGTGGACGTCACAAGCACTGGGCTGAACAAAGAGGCCCTTTCTGTGGGCCAGAAGGTGCTGAAAGGCTGGGTGAGGGTGGCAGTGCTGTATGGAGAACCACTATCATGCTGGGCGTAACACACCAAGGCTATAGACAAAGGTGAGACATGTTATCCACACTCCAGTGCTTGAGACCTTGAAGCTTGGTTGGAGAATGCATGGTTACTGAACACTGCTGAATTTTCAGATGCCCAAACATAATACAAAAAGCATAGAATATGAGGTTAGAGGGGCTTAGCAGGATTTGCACATTGTCAGTAATACAATTACTTTAGTTGTCATCAATTTAAGGAGCAACCCTTGATATTATTAGCAGTGGTCTTGTGCATCTAACATTTAATGAAGAATTTATAGTCAAACACAGACAGTGGAATGCTGAGGAAGGGGGAAAAAAGTTAAAGAAAAAATGCATTCTGCCCAGTTTTCTATTGAATGATGGGATTTGAAAGTAGACATGGCAAAGCTTCATACCTCATTGATTTTCTGTGCTACAGTTTTTTGCATCGTAGAATGTAATTTGGACCACATGTGCCCAAACATGCCCTCTCCAATAGGAAGAGGTGAATGTCTGAGACGGTTTACATGGAGCGTAAAACATAGTCCTTCAAAAGCCATATTTTGGGGTTCTCTAGTATAAGAATTGATGAGGGTGACTCAACTTTAGTCTTTCTCTCTCCCTCCCTCTCTCCTCTCTCCCGATACGTCTCCCCCACACCCACACACACACACATGCTTTCTAAATCCTAAAATTCTCACTCCATCCCCTCTCACATAAGTCTGTTAATGTAGGTTAAAATACAGCTTTGACCTCTCATGTCATCCATAGTTAAGGCTCACTGTATTTTGCTGTTATTGATTTACTGCAAAATATCTAGATTAAAATTTTTTTTTTAAGAAGTAGATTTAAACTGATGTTAATGTATTAAACAGTATTTGTAGGCATCCAAAAGTGTAAGAAGACTCTTTTCTGTTTACAGTGAAAAGGATCCTATTGCTCTTACAGGCAGCTCAGAGTATGCTTCCACAGAAAAAGTGAAGCATGTTAGAAAACAGAGAGAGAGAGAGGGAGAGGGAGAGAAAGAGAGAGATGGGGAGAGAGGGAGAGAAAGGAACAGCAGTTTGATGCTGCTGATCAACTGGGGTGAAGTGTTTTTTGAAAGACATTTTCTAATTATTGAAAATAAATACCAAAAAAATGACAGAAATAGAAAAAAAAGGAAGATCAACACAGAAAATATTGTGTCTCAGACATGGTCACACCTCAAGTCTGAGGTCCATCTCTCCCATTGTGTCTGTGCTTCCACCGCCCACGCGTGCTGGATCTGTCACCAGTAGAGCCTACTGTAAAATGTAACATTTCCTCTGGCAGTGCCTTTACAACACAGCACCATCAAGGCCACACACAGTTCCCAGAGATCCAGCAATGAGAGTAAATAAACCTGGGGAGCCATCCCTGACACCATGTGTGGTTACGTACAGTGCAGACTGGTGGGAAAACAAAGTTGGGTCAAGCATGATTGCAACCTCACCTCTTCTCAGGACACCCTGCTACAGCTGCGTGTGGAGGACCCCAAGCCTGGATCTAAGGATCTTCCTGTGAGGTCACAATTGAACATGCAGTGTAGTATAAAGTAGAATAAAATGTGTTGGTTTCAAACTAAAGGGTTTATCATTCAGGTTCATCACAACTTTCTCACTATATAATACAGACATTTGCACAAGTTTAATTGGAGGGCCCTGTGAGAACGTGGATGTAATCGCTGAATCCAGTCATAGAAATGGAATCAACGGTTAAACATGGAATTGCAGAAAATTTGGGAGATTTTGAATGAAATGCACCAAAAGCATTTTTAAATTAGTGTAGAGGTCCAAATAAAATGACAAAAAGAGAAACATGTCCCCATTTTGGGTTTGGAGAGAGAGTGTGTGTCTGAGGGGCTTGATCACATGCGTAGGGCTGCGTAACTGCCTTGAAACAAAAACTTGGGAGGAGAAAGGAGTTGCGAGGACAAAAGAGCAGTCGAAGAGGCCATCTGAAACAATAGATTTAGTGAAAAATCTCATCTCATCATTCAGCGTTAACTGCTAAGTTGGGGCAGAGCAGAATCCCAATGAGGTTTGTGGATCTGGAACAGCAACAGTTCAGTGAGTTCTGTCACCCGTTGACTGCACTCGAAATGATGACCACATAAAATCAAAAGCACCTTCAAAACATGGAGAAGCTACATGCTACGAGTTTGCCCCTATACAAACAGCAGAGTAAATCATCAGATACAAGGCGCTGTTTGTTGAGGTTGAGGACTGTGTGCATGGAACATCCGTTTCTAGTCAAGCAGAGCAAACAAGGAGGAGCGTTGCCGGTAGAATGAAAGCGGCCTTCAAACGCAGCTCTGTTCATCAAGCAGACCCTTATTAGTTTTGTATATGAAAACGTACTTCATCGGGGCCTGTCACTGTTACAGTATAATCTGAGTTCAATATATATACTGTAAACCTGTTTTTGTTTCTCCAGCACCAAGCATTAGATCAGGTATTTACTGTTGAATGCTGAAGGGAAAGCACACGGGCTTCATTGACCCAAGCTCAAGCTGTTTGATGTATTTATTAGCAGACCTATGCTAATATTACAACTGTTTCCATACCGACTTGCTGTGGGATAAAATGCCCAATAACTGAAGTAGTATAGGAGCTCTCTAGCAGTTTTGAACTGAAATATTATAGGCAATAAACGCATTGTGACTGTTTCAGTTCAAAATGGCTTCCTATGGATTCAGTTGAGGTGAAACATTTGGGTACTCGCGTATGTGCCAATCAAGACAGATTGTTTATCCAAGAAAAGCCTGGTAAATACGAGGTCCCTCTGCAGGTTCCCCATGTATGTGACAAAGTGCCGAGGAGCATTCTCCTTACAGTATTCCAGAGCAAAGCAAGCCATCGTCACATGGATTGAGAGTGACAATGCTGACGTTTCAGCAGCTACACACGCAGCAACACACATGCTTAATCTGTATCCCTAAGCAGGATTTGCCTCCAAATTGCCCCATTGCCTGTGGTCCCTCTGTTTGTTGTCGCCCATTGCTGCGCATAGACTTTAAATAAACACAGCTTTGATAAGCTAGAGGCCAGACAGTAACCTCTGACCTGTAGCAGTTCCGATCAGGGTCCCGGGGCATGAGGTTCGCCAGGTGAACGCGAGCACAGTTTTAAATTAGCAGCCATTTTCTGCAGAGGGAGGTTTATAAACACTGCGAGTGGATGAGGGAGTGTTGGTAGGAAATTGACTCTGTCCAGATTGTGTTGACCGGAAGGAGGGCAGGGGTTAAGAGGCACAGGGCCCAGAGGAGGTTTGTGGTGTTAGGATAATCCTCCCATCCACTGGATACCATTTATGCCTGCTAAAAACGATCTTTCCCTAGCCCTAAAACAGTCACTTTTAATATTGCCTGAAGGTCTTTATTGATTTTCGGATGTTTTGATTCTAAAACTAATTACTGCCTGGCTATAAATGATCAGTTACCATTTAGCTCAGGAGTTCCCTGTTTCATATATGAAGTGCAGCGATCTGTCTGCATAGGCAAATTTGTCACATCGCTTCAACAAACACGTAACTGTATCCCATCGCTGTATTAAACTTAAACGTGGTTTCCGTTTCTTTCCTGTACTATCCGCCAACCCTCCAACTCTTACTAAATGTCTTCCTCTCACTCCAAGTCTGTATATTCTGTACACTATTCAAATTAAAACTGTTTCCCAACACGTGCCAAGGTAAATTCAGGAAAATAACTTTAAAATATTTCCTTCTGGAGAATAAGGGCATTTGGCTTATTTGTAGTGGACATGGCCATAGCTGCAGTCAGCCAGTGGTAGTCTGAGGCCTCTTTGTAGGCTGTCAAACATGCACCAAACCACAAATTACCATCGGAGCAGGACAGTCTGCCTGCACCATAACCAGGCCCGCCCCTGCCTCTCCGTAGGTTTGGGATTTATGGCGAATCTCCAAATAAACACGTCTGAAAGCTGTGGTGGAGAGGAGCAGTGGGTGAGCATGCATCTGACAGAATCAGATCTCATACCTTCACAGCCACACACTTTACACTCCATATACTGTGTAGACATACAGTATATTTCTCATCACTGAGTCCTATTCAGTTGGTAATTTTGGGAGAATCTATAGCGCTGATTTGTGTTGGTGTACTGTCTTTTGCCTTATCTTCTTCTGATACCTCTGTCTGGCTGTAATTTCTCTAAATATTGCGTGATTTGTTAGATCGCTGTTGAGAGGACAGTGGGCGGAGCTTAACCAGCCATTGATATTTGGGCCAGTTACGACCAGGGGCAGGTATCAGAAGTGGAAAAGGCAAAAGTTCTCTTTGGGGGCCATGCAGAAAGAACACCGAAAGAGCCTGGGTCACTGTGTGTTGAGCCTTGCAAGATGTTTGTCACACTATGGTCTTCAGGGTGTTACATTGAATTGGTCTTGGTACGATTAGTTTGGGCAGGCCTGAACACAGTATTTGCACTCTGGTGTGGACCAAAACAACAGCACCAATAATCCTTTGAGGAAACATTCTGGTTACAAATGAACTCTTTAGTGGTTTGTTTGTGGTGTGAACAGATATGAACTAGTTCTGAACCAACTAAAAGGTGATCGATTGATCCAGAATCAGAGAAGGCTTAGGTGGATGATTAAGGTTAAGTGACCTCCAACTTTGATTATCCATAGCAAATTGAAAGGACATTGTGAAAAGGTCATAACATCTTATCTAACACATATTCAGATTGACATGTTGAAGGTTTGTATGGTGTTATACAGTTTGTGCTCAAAGTTCGCTCCATTCTGATATATGGCCGAAATATTGCCAATGACTACAAACATACAGTATGCCATTTCTGTCATTGTTCAATGTTCCTGGCATACAGTAAATGGTTGCTGTTGATGTTCCCGCTCCTGCTTGCAGATAATTCTGACCAGTCAATGGAAGGAGCAATCGTTCATAGCTTTTGTCGATGTATGTTTGGTTTGCTTGAAAACTAAACCAAACCAATTGTAAATACCACAAACGTAACAAATCATTCACTGAATTGGACCAGACTGATTAGGTACTCTTCAATACAAACATCAAAATGATCACTAGCACACTGTATGTAGCATTAGCCTTTAAGTCTCTGTGCACCAACCAATGCGGAGTTTCATCCTGACAAACATTTAGCGCTTAGCCCTTAAGCTTTATACCATACACCTTTAAAGAAATATATTTAATAATTTATTATAACTGTTTGTATTATTTTACATGCTGTGTGTCTGTCTATTCCCTGCCATGCTTACTTTTTAATAGCTCAGTAGGGGATGAATAAAGTTTATTGAATTTAATTGAACTGAATTCTGGTTTTGGCATGCTGTCTTGATGACATCAGTAATTTGTCACTCTGCAGACATGGCGTGATTTATGACTTTTCCCATGCAGCGAAACGTGCCCTTGGTGTTTCTTTATTACATTTCAAAACTATTTCTGTAAAATAGGTAGATTACAGCATAATACATGCTTGGAAAAGTGCTGCAAGTTGAGCAAATGTGGTGTATTTTATAGCAATAAAGTGGTTGGGTTATGGGTAAATGTTTATATTATTTTACAGCTAGCCTCGAGGAGGGAAAAGATTTCCATTAATGAGAGTGATGAATGTGAGTAATTACCTTGTATTCTAAACAATATACTTCACCCCCTGAAGCTTCACACTACATTGTAGCTTGGATTTCCCACACCCAGGCTAAATGTTAAAAATGGCTTGATATGTAACACATATTTATTCTCCCTCAGTCTGTTAGTTTATGTGTTCCAGTCCGTTGTCTAAGCATGCTGACTCTGTATTTGTGGATGGATACTAAAGTGTGACTTTTATTGTAGTTGTACAATGAGTTTCATTTGGTGAAGTTTTACTTTTGCCTCTCTTTTTGCCATTTACACCAGGCTACTCCAGATACAGCTGCAGTGATTTCTGGCCTCTTCCCTACCGAGCTGGATGTCACTGTGAGGAGAGATGCACAGAAAACAAGAGGTAGACAGAGGTACAGTAAGGTTAAAGGATGCAAGAGATCCTTTGATATCAAATGGACCTTGCAAGCTCAATAATTACCCTCACTAGCACTGAGGGAATTTTGGTACTGATGGACAACCTGCTTGCCAGGCTATGGGCAGATTTTGTATATTTGCCCTGTGAGTGATTTGCAGAAAGACATCCTTGTAGAGGCCACCGGCGTTGCTCTCTCAGGGCACTCTGGGTGCTGACACGTCATGTCTATCAACTCCAACAAGGCTGTCAGCACAGATCACACCGTACTCTCTGGCCAGTCCTCTCCTCTCCTTCCTGAAGCGTTGCTGCTCGCTCACATAGTACAGTATCTGTAGAGAGAGAGAGAGAGAGACAGAGAGCTCTTTTACCTGGTATTGACACTCACTCACTTTGATTGCATTTATGTAAATTGCTGAAGGACTATTACCACCTGGGGTATTAATCAAATAAATGTCAAAGGTTGGAACATGTGGATCCTGCTCCTGGATGTTTATGTTCCCATCTTGAAGCAATGCTGCCCAATGCAACAGAGCAAAAAAAGTAAACAAAACACGGAGGGTGCAAGTCATACAGATAACTTCCTTTAAAGATGATGTTAAAAATAAACAGCAGACAGCACCAAATGATGCTCTGCTTTTTAACACCAAAATGTATACATCATGTCTTTCACAACAGAGTCGCCAACTGAAGGTAGAGGCCCTTAATGTGCTGATACTGAGAATGAGCTGTACAGTTGTCAACAGTGGATTGATGAGAGTCCAGGGAGCATCAGTGTTGATTCTGAATGGGTTAATGTCAGCTCTGAGGGCAGGACACAGTCTTTACTGGGAGTCCCATCACTGTGGTCAGCCTGGGAGCTGTTAGAACTGTTCATTAATCATAGTCCTAATTTGTTTTTACACCACCAAGCTGACACAGGCTGAATATTATTATAGTGGCAGTGTGTGTGTGTGTGGGGGGGGATCTCCCTGGCCAATGTTGTCACTACAGAGCATGTTCAAGGGACTGAGTGGATCTGTCCCACTGTTGCATGCGTTGGCAGTTACTGTGTGTGGATGCGGGATTGTGAGACCATTTCCAA
>OMOW01028786.1:0-15580 GCA_900312555.1 Lamprogrammus exutus | reverse complement strand
ATAATAATAATGTTGTTTTTGTTGTAAATTGTTATTATTTCAATCAATTTTAAAACTACAAGTTAGTCAGCATAGGGTAGCCAAAACTTGTTCTGGTTTCTGGTTCTATTAAAAGCAGAGGTTTGAAAAATCTGTGGTCTGTCAACTGTTTTTGATTCAAGCCAAGAAAGCATTGCATTGAGAGCATTAATCCCTCTTCCATATCCTAAAACAAGTATTGATCCAATCTTTTCAATACTGTAAGTTTGTAAAAAGAAATGTCCGAAAAGTAACCGTTTAGCTTTTTTTTTTCACATGCACTAGGCAGACCTGTAGTAAACATCATGAGATTAATGAAACTTTATCAGAACGTAAAGCTTAGAGTCATCAGCATAAAAATGATAAGAAAAGCCATGATGGGTGATAAAGTTGCCCAGAGGAAACATTTCAGGGAAAACAAAAGAGGGCCTAACATTGACCCCTGATGTATTCCATAGACAATTTTGGAGAAACACTGTTGATTAATAATTAATGATTAATGATTTAAAATTAAATTAAAAATAAAACACTTTGAACTTTAAATAATGATAGAATAATTACCTCAGAACATGTTTTTTTCTTAAAAGTGTCAATAAATCGTAGCTTGGTGATTGGTTGGTAGTTCTGGGGTCAAGGCCTGATTTCAGTGAAAAAGGTTGAACATTGACAATCAGTTTGAAGCACAGTACAGCAATGTAAATGGCAGGGCCGAAATAAGTAAAGAAGAACATAAGTTTAATATGATAGTTTTTTTTTTTTAAATCCATAAGCCCAAAGAGGCTTTGCTCACTTGAACTTGTGAATGCCTTCGCATATCTGGCTCTACACGTAGGGTCCACAAGCACTGGCAACTATTGGTGGAGTGGCCCAAACATACATTTTACAGCTCTATTTGACATTGTGGTGTGCCACAACGGTGAGAATAATATGAATTGACTCTGTGCTGTCAAAGCAATGAAAGGATTTAAATACAAATGCAAAACATTACTAGGAATCGTTATTGTAAACACAGCATAGCACTTTTTAACAAAATACATTGTGTGTGTGTGACTTCAAAGCAAGTGATTTAATGTCATCCCACCATTTCATTTGCCCATATGCCACTTCAATATATACCTCAGTGTTGGTTTCGCCATTTGCATTATGAGTCAGAGGGATCGGCCAAATCCTGGAGTAATCCTCCAAGAGCCATATAATGAAGAGATCAACTCAGAGCACAAGACAAACAGTTTAGCGTGACGTTAAGTCCTCATCTCATACAGTGAGAGATATCCATTAATACATCTACCTTGATTTGCATTCTGTCTAGCTGAGGTTTAGAGAAAGAAGCCAATCAGCTCTTTTCACTCAGAAATTGGGCCCTGATGTATTAAGTCTGTAACAGTTACTGAGATGATAATGACAGACTTCATATTTGCAACTGTATTATCCATTTGATATTAATGGAAAAACACCTGGAGAGCATGCAATTGTCATCTGGATCCAGATCTACATCAAAATACATACAGTAGTGGGGTTTCCATTGACTTGCATTTTGTGAAATTTTGAAGTTGCGAAAAAAAAATGGTCACAAAAAAAAGTCACATCTCAAAAACGTTTTTACAATCACTTGAGGTGGATTGTTGCGAGTCGATGAAACCTAAGTCACAAAACTGTAATGGAAACAGACTTTATGAATTAGACGTAACATAGGACACAAAGTATGGTATTTCATTTCCTGGTTGGGGGTGACGGATGTTTACAGAAGCATGGCATGTTGTGTGTGGACCAAAACTAAGATTTTCTTGAATTTAATCAGAGAAGAAGAAGTTACACCCAAACTAGACAGAAAGCACACATGCAACGCAATCATTTTCGAAGAGCTGCAAGAGAATATGCATGCCAAAGGCTTTTGCACACCATGGCAAGTCTCAAGCAAAGGTACATTTCTGAAAAAAGGGAGCGGTGCAGTCATCACCTCGTGAGAAGTACAGACAGATTTGAAGATACAATGATTATTAATTCCCCAAGAGCTACTAGATCGTGGCGAGCCTACTCCATGCTGACATCTGGTCTTATATATGATGGGATCAGAAAAGCACATTCACACAGCATCATTACCTCTGCCAAGGAAGTTGTAGTTTCGCCTGTGTTGGTTTGTCCGTTTGTCTGACTATCAGCAGGATTACTCGAAAAGTTATGAACCAATTTTCATGAAACTTGGTGGGCTGGTAGGACAGGAACCAGGTAAGAAAACATTAAATTTTGGTACTAGTTAGACTGATGGTGGTGATGTAAAAAACACTTTTACATTTTGGTTCATAACATTTGAACTGTAAGTCAAAGAATTATTTATTTATTTTTTACTGTATTCCTCGGGTCCATCCACATCTATACATATAGGCCACGCCCTTTTGTGCCTTAGCATATTTTTAATCATTAAAAAAAAAACATTTTGTATTTCCACCTAAAATTTGGGGTCAATAGTCCCAAAATTGTTTACATAGAATGTCTATGTGACCAAGCTAGGCAAAGTTTTATCTTGGTTTTTTGATGTTCTTTATGGTTTTGCTATAATTAGCTGCCAGAGTTGAGTGGACGTGTGCATTCACTACTAAGTTCATTGCATGTCACACTATGTGACATGGGTAAAGTTAGATAAATCTTGTAATCTGTGTCAGACTAAAATATCAAGTGTGAGGCATGTCAGGTTATCCAGTGAATGTCTGGTGAGTCAGAGCAGCACAATAAACAAGAAGCCAAGCAGTCATAAACGCATCATCAACTTGTTATCCATCTGTGCCAGCGTGTAGACGTGGGTCATTATGAGATTTTGTTTGTGAATTCCTGACACTGTCAGAATTTTGTCTCAGGCTGTCTCTGGTTGCAGTGTTGGTAAATTGGCCATTGGTGGACATATCTCTATGTGTCAAACCAGGACCACCTTCTGGAGATTTCATTTTCTGTCACGATTGTTAACTTCCATGCATGATAGACCAAAGTCTGTTAAATCTAATTTTTTTTGTAATTCCCCACTAACAATCAAACAAAGTAACAGCACTGAATACCTAACCTCCTTGGCAGAGATACAACCACAGGTATTTGTGACCTCTTTGGACAAATCTTTAATCTTTTGACAGATTTTTTAAATTGTACTAAAATATTTATGTATGAAGCCCAATCTTACTATTGCATCATACATTAATCATGCTATTATGTATATGAGCTTCTGAGTACAACATCTGACACCCTTATGGTGATTATAGAACTTTTTTGGTCCCATCCCCCATCAAAGTTACCGATCCCTGCGTGTCCTCAACATCTATCCTCATTCTGAGCATTAGTCGAGCCGTTTCTGATTAAACTGTCTCCGAGAGGTGAGGACCTCTTCATACACCTCTGCCACATGATAATGTGACAGCAAAGGCCATTAATGCAAGAGCACAGAGGTCATTAGCATCGCTCCATGGTGTAGCATAAAGTAATCACCTCCTGAGATCTGTCTCCTGTGACTGCTGTACTATCTGTCCTCCCCCTGTGGTTATTCGCTACACGTGTAAGGTCAGTTAATGATGGTGGACAGAGATATCTGACCAGGGGAGCTGCTCTGTCAGCTGATTACACTCCACCGCCGACACTTCTTAATCAATGACAAGATGACAAGGCCAACACTGTTAACGATTTTAAACATTCCCCACTGCTCATCAGAGATTTTGTATTTTGCATGCGTTTTTCCTAATGGTGGTAGGCCGACCATAAATTGGAACTGAGCAGCAAGGTGTGAAACCTAGAATCTTCTGTGACATTTATGCTATCCAGTGGTGAACACTCGCTCAGCATTCCAGTACATAAAAATCATTTTGTGTTTCATGTTCATGCAAAATTGATGATGGAACATTTTCGTTGGCCAAGTTTGTATTGGGGTGATCACAACATATCATAAGAATGAATATGTCATCTGCTGAAAGTAATACATATAGATAAAATGTAAAGACTATTTTGTTTATGTTCATATACAGACATTGTTTAAAAGTTGAAAAATCTTCTTCATGGTAAAGCAGTATCAAATAATGGTTGGGTTTTTCTCAGTAAGTACATTTACATGCATGCTAAAACTTGAAATTGGCATAAATTGACATTGGTGTAGTAACAGACCTACATGATGCTATTGTAGGACAATTTGCTCAAGCATTAAACCATGCACATGCATTTTCTATGCATATTTAGCAAATACTGTATATATTTTAAATACAGTATAAATATATTTTTGCCTTACTCACTGTGCAGACAAAAATCAGAATATAGTGTGCAAGTAAACATGATAATTGAATTAAGGCTGCTAATATTGATTATTTTGTTTTTCAGTTCACCTGTTGACTATTTCTGTGATTAATCCTCATGTTCATAAAATAAGTATATTATCTGAATAACAGAGAAAAAGCAGCAAATCCTCACTTCATAGAAAACGAAACCAGCAAAGGATATCATGTATTTTTATTTGATACATGACTAAAATTACACAACTATTAAAGTTATTCATTTCCACCAATCAAGTAATCGATTAAACAACTAGTCACTTCAGCTCTGCCTGTAATGAATGCATCTCATCCCATTATGTCAATATGTTGATTTGATTCGATATTACAACATTTTGCTGATTTTTTAAAAACATTTTTCGAAAAACAAGTGAATCTTGCTTAGAAATGATCGTTGAAGAAAAGTTGTGGCTGCAAACTTTTGACATCTTTTTAGCTCTGATCTGACATTTTCTGGTGAATATTTGATGTCTGTATCTAAATGTTTTAAATCAGATTCACTCAACTTTACTTGTGCAAATAAGGTGGTGGAACGACAACAGCATATACTGTATATTGTTCAGATATTAAAATAAACAAAATATGAGACATGAAATATAAACTTTAGAGAGGTACACTAAATTGTATAAAGATTAAAGGACTTGGGAACTGTTAAGCAACAACCAATCTAACATATAACTCAAGGTTACAAATAAAGTTAATTACAGACCAGGAGGCAATAACACTAAACTGAAACAGATGAATCCTGTATCCAAAATAAAACAGCATTAAGTGTAAAGCAGTAAGTTTCATATCTGGGCTCAAATGTTTTAGGGAAACCATCATTTTTCACACCTTCAGGAAGAGCTGGGGCTATATGGCCGGGGAGTGAGAGGGACATCTGGGCTTCATTGCTTAGCATGCTGCGTCCGTGACCCGGATAAGTGGTGGGAAAATAGAAAATGGATGTATGGGTCAAGGTCTTTGCAAATTAAGTAAGTGATGGAATTTGTTATTCACTTGACCCTCTGAGAATTACTGGGTAAATTGTGTGGCGTTGCTTGCGGGGTTTGTCGGCTAACGTTACTGGACTTAGCAGTCGCAGGGTCAGACTCGTCATAGCTGAACTCATGCTTATGATCAAGCAGTATGTTACCTGCATTACCACAATACTTTGTTTTTCTGTCAACACTTTTGTACTAGCCAAAATGTATTCAATTCAATTCAAATTTTTAGATATGAAGTATTGATTAAAGTATCGATTTTTCATCAGCACGACGATTCAAGAATTGTTTGTCGCAATTATCGTGATTTGTAAATTAACCATTTTCTTTCTACCACCCCTGCTTTTAATGCAAGGGAACGAGATCTTCAGGACATCATGGACATAAGTGAAGTTATTCGACTCGTATTGTAAACTAAGAATGACATACAAAGATGGTTATATTATTTGCTATGGCTCCGGAACGGACACCAAACCATTACTGGTTCAGGATTCACTTTGTATAATATTAGCCTACACCATCTTAAAGGCGAGATCAAAGCGCAAGGGCTTGCTCGTCGTACGTTTTCTAAGCCAGAGGAGCTCGTTGGTTTCCTTCCTTTAAAGACCTGTATCAGGAATAGCTTGCGTTATATGTCTTGGCTATGCCTTGTTTTTATTACCACATGATGTCACCTCCCCTCCTCTGTACCCACTTTCATTCTTTCATTCAGATCTAGTCTTGATTTGTTCTGATTTAACAGTTGGTATATTGTCTGCTGTGAAAAATGAATGGACAGCCTTGTGTCTTGTCATCTATATTTCCAAATTTGTGGTCTGAGCATGAAGGGTGATTGGATCAAAGCAGAGGAATTCACCACATCTAAAAAAACAAGTTACTTAAGCACCTTGAGTAAACTGGGAGCGGTGCGTTAACATCCCTGTTGCTGTGAAGAGAACAAACAAAAGGAGACAGAACTGACAGTTTAATGTGGATGACAAACAAAGATACAAAAGAGAACATCATTCCAGAACAATACATCACTACAGCTGATGTTTCTCCTTCACACAAATGGCATCCAAGTCATTTTTCTTTGAGATGTGTGAATGATGTTTGCTATCATCCATCATAAAATGACATAATGGAGGTTGGGGAAGTCAGAAAGACTTGGACACTCCAGGGAGCTCATTACTGAACCTATTAATCTGTTATTTGACCCCTGAGAGAGCACTCCCCAATCTAAAAAAGACCCATGCTTCCTTAATCCAAAGATTTAAAAAAACAAAACCTCTACTGTGTCTCACAGATCAACGCCCCAATTCAGGCAACAAAGCCGAAGAACAACATCAGTGCCTTAGATTGGCTTGTTCTCAATGGTTTCTTCTTCAGACGTAGCGCTTTGAAATTGAACTCCAAGTAAAAGCGGAATTATTGATATTCAGGAGAAATCTTAATGTGGATGTTGATGCTGAACCACAGAGCAAATACAAAATGTAATAGAACGAGGCCGGTGTTGAAAATGGCAGACCTCTCTTATGACTCCAGACAGACGAACGAACCACAGGAGTATCAAACACTGACTTTCCCTTTTAAAGAGGAGTTCTACTGCCATTATGTGTATGCAGCCTTCCTTCAAGGATGATTGTCTCCTTGTTTGTGGGCTGCTGTTGAGCTCAGCACTTTGCCAAGTCAAAAACAATGCCATGCCTTGGAGGGCTTGTGTCTCTCTCTGCCCTTCTGTGAGGCTTCTATACCACTCTATTACATTTCCTACATACTGCAGACAAATGAGGCAGACATAAAGTCATGTTTTCCCATTAGTTCTTTAGTCCTGCTGTTAAAACTACTTTAATAATACAGTTCTGACAGAAGTAAAGCGTAACCAGATTGTGCCACTGTCATGCAAACAAGTTAAACGAGTGCATCTTGCATGACTTAGGGTTGTACATAGAGTATCTAATAAAGGGGACATATAATATAGATTTCCACTTTGGCAAAGATTTGTTGTGCAAAAAACACATCGATCCACTTCTGTTTGCCCTTGCTGCAGCTCCACTGTGCACACTGAATGAAAACAGGACATTTTGGCATTGTCTCTTTAAGGCCTCCCTCCCAAAAAGCCTTCTCCATTCTGACTTGCTAGCCATCACCCTGGCCAACATTTTTCAGCCAAACTGGACAAAGGACTTAAGAAAATGAAGCTTTCGGGGCAGTTCACGACCATTGTCTTTGTCTTACTGGATGCATTTCTGTAGATGTGAACATTGGCAACACATACTCTCTGAAATATTACACTATAAAGATGAGGGGAAATAACAAAAAGCATAATGTATCACTCTTTAGTCTTGTCACATAATATGTTTGAAAACAGAATGATACAGCAGTGGTTTGAAAGACAAATCTTGTCTTATTTTTATGCTTTACTTATTTGAGTTTCTAAGAAATAGAGAATGGACTTAATAGATGTATTCATACTGCCAGATGGGCCTTTGCAGAGAAGCTAAAGCTTAAATAAATGTATATACTGTATATATATACATATATATTTATTTATTTTCATTTAGGTTGAAGCTTAAGCTTTAGCTTCTCTGCAAAGGCCCATCTGGCAGTATCTTGCGAGATGGGTGAGCACACACAATTGTCTTATTGCTTGTGATGAATTACATGATGAGAGGGTGAAGAATTAAGAGTGACTCGTGCACCATCTTTAGGCTTAAGAGACTGTGCTATTGTATAATTCCATTGGCTAGCTAAATTGTAAGGGTACACTGGTGTGTATGTAAGTTGTTGCTACATTAAAGAGTTGCGTGAGACATTTTTTCAACCCTTACATTAGCTGTTGGATTTTCACAAGTCAGGTGTCTTTTCTGACAAGCTCATTTTGATCTGTGTGATTATCAAGTCCTGGAATATTTAGCACAGAAATATGTTCTTTATGAAAGCACACATCCATTGCAAAGAGACCATGATATCTGCACTTATTACACAGATAAAAGATAGCAAAGAGATCGATATATCCGAACAAAATTATTATATATTATTATTATAGATGTTTTAGCTGATTTGAAAACAAGATGAAACTAAGTTATTCGTCCATTAACCACGATGTGACCATTTTCATAGATCTAGGCACTCTGTCTGATACTAATTGGAGTATAAATATATGTTTTAATATGCAGTATGTTCAGCCTGTGTACAGTATATTGATCATGTTGAGCCTGGCGGATATGCATGTTTGGAGGTCATGAAGGACTCAGCTCTCGGTAACAGGTGAAGAAGTGATGACACTGTATGGACACTCCATTTCAAACTGATTCTCTCAAAAACTTTTGACTTTGATTTCTCCCTCAGATGGCTGAATGAAAAGGACAGTTATACATATTTCAAGGCCCGAGGATCCACAAAGAGACTTAGGAATAAAGAGGTATGAACCTTTGAAAGAAACAAAGGTCCATCACCCACATTTCATATCAGATGTGCTGTGTAGCCCTTGTAAAGATGAACATGTGGATGGATGGGAGATGGGAGCCAGCATGGCTTTGCAGACAGGTAGTCTGAGTGTTGTCTGCATGTCCCATGACCCTCATCCTCTCCATGCCTCCATCGCCAACCCACACAGCACTTGTTAGCCACAGAGGTCCGTGAAAAGCCTCCGCAGAATCGTCCATCTGTGGGCCTCTTTGAATCCGACCAGAGACTCATAACAACAGTCAGTATCTGTGGCATTAAGTTGATTAAAGTGGTTGGCAGACACAGGCACTTGTGCTCTCACAATGCGAGATGAAAGAGCAGAATGGCGACGGCCCCTCTCCTGGTTTCAGAGAATCCGCTTTTGCACTCAGCAGAGGTCAACAAAAGACCAAAAAATACGAGAGTGAAAGCAATCAAAAGCTTCTTTGACAAATGATCTCTAATTGGCCCTTTCTTCCTTGTGGATCAGTCGTATTATTTTGTGGTGACAGTCGACTTACCCACAACTCTACCTTTAAAAGCTTTCTCCGTAAAGTGGACTACTTGAAAGAAGTGACCATTACCTAAACTACACTTCTGCTCAAAAACCTAGCACTAACCCAAAACAGATTTCCACTCCCTCAATTACATCTATCAAAGGCAACATATAATTGAATTGCATTTATCAGTTAAGAAAAAAAATATGCGGTCAAAGGGAGAAGATGACACATAATTTTAGGAAATTGCGTACTGGCAATTTTGGTTGTGTATCTAAGAAATCATGTATTAAATCACCCAAATCTGATCAGGATCTGACATCCTGTAGTTCAGGTTCACTCATCAGTTCTGCATGATAATTCATGAATACTGATACTGATGCCAGATGCCATCCCCTCTTTAACCATCAAAAAACTACAATCGTTGTCCCTCCCATGCAGCTGAAGAGGTGTCATGTGAGGCAAGCTTTCCTTTCATTACGGATATGATTTGAAGATCGTGCCACATTCCACTTTTGGAACGAAGTCGAGCCAGAAACTGACAGTATTGTTCCAGTATCAGTGTAGGAAAACAAACAAAAGCTTTGGCACTAAGGAGCTGTTCTGGGGGATGATAACAATAAAAAAAAGGCAGGGTGATCAATGCTGTTCTGGATTTTGATAACACATTGCTCGAGCCTGAGACAAATGATGGAAATTCTTAAGGAGAGTGGGTCTGCAATATGCCAAATATGCTCCAAATTAGCCTTCAAGAGCCGCGCTCAGTGTGTCTATCGAAGCTGCCTGAGTAAATAAAGGGCCAGCATAAATTACCTTTGGATGTCAATCGTGATAGCACACCCTGTTTTCTTTTTGTTATCGTGTCGCCTGTTCGTCTCGCTGCTAGGTGACATGAAATGAAAGTATTCTCTCTCTAGCACCACCAACAGTACTCAGAGCGCTTTCTGACACTTGAAAACGCTGCGGGTTCGTGAAACCACAGCTGGGCCCCCACTGATTGGCTCGCACGCGGGCTGCCACTAAACTTTCCCTGCTTGAGGAGTTGTCTGCGCCGGGACAGGTGGTGTTTATGCAGATGAATGAACACATTACTGTGTGCTCTTCCTTTTGGTTTAAACATTAGCGTTTCAAATGTGACAAATCAGATGTTCATCTCCTGCTATATGCAGCCATTGTGTATGCTGCTGCGAGACCTTTGTATGTGAATTCCCTTAGGTGTTGATGTGTGGATCCATACAGTATGGACAATGGATACAGCCTGTAAGTGTAATATATTCAGGGAATAGCTTTGAATGTTTACATTAATGCATGGTAGTAAAAACGTGGGTATTTTTAGTTTAAAATGTGATATGCAGCTCATATCAAAGCTACAGTTATTGAAATGTAAAAACTAGCGGCTGGATTCAAGGAATTTGGCTGTGCCGGAGTGCAGAGTTTGCTGCTGGGATTTAATATTGGTATTGTGAACATCATGCAATTATCTCTTTATTATCACACATGTGTTGTCTTATAATTGGGCCACTTCCCCTGTCATTGCATGGTAGTGGATCACTGTCAGTGAATGCTTCCCCTAATGAAAGTCTGTAAAACCTAAAGGTCATCCAATATAAACATGTTGTGTTTTTTCTGGTCTCATGACATTGTTGTCTTTATAATATGTTCACAGTGCTCCTCATTCTATCCTTATTGCACTCATATCAATGTACAAACGGGGGGGGAAAATGAAAAAGCTTTAAAATAAATATTGCGGAGCGTGGCAGTGTTCTTTAAAACAACAAAAGGCAACTGGAATGAGGGGCTGATATGGAAGAATGTTTTAAGCAAATATTGTTCTTTTTTTGATAAATAATACAAACTTTAGCTTTTGAAAAATCTGCTTGATGTTGAATAGTAGATTAGAAGGGATACATTCATAGACTGGGGCCACGACTTTATGAAATGTTTGTTCCATTTGCAGCGAAGTGCTTTGTTTCGGCGACACCCTGTGCTTTGGGTGAGACACTAAAGTCCCTATTGTCTGAGTCAACTTGACCTGACCTAGCTGGTTAAGCTGAGGTATTGTGAACAGCAAATCGCTTCAACCAGGGGGGTAGCTGCTTTGTACGGCTATGGGGGAAATAAAAAGCGCATACCCGTAGTTTATGCAGAGAAAGACCAGTTTTGTCTCTGGAAAAGCAATGTTTATTTCCAACTGTCAGTGAAAAATACAGCCATTGTTTCAAATGGTACTATTCTGAATCCCTTGATGCAGTTCCTCTTTATCCATTTAGCAGCATTTTAAACAAGTCCAACTGTTTACGCACACGCATATGTCCAAGTTTCTCACCACTTCATGTGTACGCGATACAGACATATGTCTGCGTATGCGTGCGTTCACGCATGCACGTGTTAGAAATACAGTCATTCTTGAAGGAGGCGACGGCTGTGAAATATCTGGAAATGCAGCACCAATCAACAACTTTCGTTCTTGCTTGAAGCCCACATTAAAGTGGTGAGAAGACCAGAAAGTGTTTAGCACAAGCTCCTAATCACATTTTACCACTCGGCAGGCCCGTGCTTGCACGTCGCAGGTACTTATAAACTCCTATCAGTATTCTCTTCACACCCAATGTTGCTCTTAATAACCGGGCTTTGTCACTCTTCACTGAGTTTATCTGGAGACTGCCTTAATTTAAAAAAGTAATTAACTCCGACACAGCACAACCTCTAGCAGGAGTTTGCTGCTTATTTCTGCGATTCAACACCAAAACAAACAATCTGAGGGAAATGATAGTGACAACACTGACTTGCCACATTGAAAAACCAGATCCTGTTCAGACAAGATGTTTGATGCAACGCATGTTGACAACACAATATCTTCTGCTGTCATTTACGCAATTTGTGCTTTTAAGAAATATCACATATCAGCTCACCATAAAAACCTGAATTGGTCTGGCACAATTTACTCTACTTTGTATTTTTGTCGTTGTCACATTTATGATGCAGTTGACCTTTAAAAAACCTGCTGTGTGCTTGAATAATGACAATAACAACTGTTGCTGTGAAAAACTATTAAATTTGGATAAAAGAGTAAAGTCTCATTTATTAAAGCCAGTCAATGCTATTTGTATTCATACACACACACACACACACACACACAATGGATAAAGCATGAAAGATGTCTGCAGGATTACTGGTGGGTTCCTCTCAACCAGCCCAAACTTGCATGATTGTCTGAAATCACAGCTCTTGTTTGTGGTCTCCCACTGACTCTCGAGTCCACAGAAGGGGGACAGCCGCTTTCTCCCCATAGGCCCACTGCCACCTCCCCATCTCCTGCCGGACCGCACCACCAGACACCTCCCTGACTCTTAATTACCACAGTGGACTTGCAGCAGTCCTCCCTAGCATTCACCTTATCCCTGCGATGAACCGTGCTGCTAATTGTTCCATTACATCAACAATAACGCATCTTAAGAAGAACAAAAGGGGGGAAAACGAGAGGTAGGGACTAACTTGACATGCTAATTTTCATTAACCCTGATCTTTCTGTTCTTTCATCATGCGCCCTCCTCCCATCGTCTTGCTCGTACGGGGTGGCAAAGCACTCAAATTATCCACAAGCATTCTAGCTATCACTAATTATCCAAAGAGTTCCTCATTAGGCTATTTCAAATCCAACCTTAGATCAACACTTACTCAGACCTCAGGGATTCTTGATTCCCAGCAGCGGTTAAACAAACAATCAGTTCAAAGGATCAGGTATTCTACTTTAAGACAAGGGGAAAAAAAGCCAAGGGTAAACAACTGCTCATTTGAAAGGCTCCCCTGTATGGACGCCTCAATCTGTAATTCATAGCCTCAAATACATTTGATTTCTTTCCTAACTGGGTCATTACGTTATGAAATGGTCTAAATACAAGAGTACAAGCTTAGCCCAGACTAAAGCTGAGGTTCTCTACTGTTTCTGCTCATGCCTTAATGCACCCTGCCGCCTTCAGCTATGTATGTCCAATGTAACACAGAGGATTCTGAATGCAAAATGGGTTCTGTGCCACAAAATGTATATCATCATGACAAAACCAAGTAACTCCTTGATGAATTTGGTCCATAACAAAACAAAGAGCCATTTGTGTTTCCTCCACGAAACACAAATGGCTCTTTGTCATTTCGTGTACAGAATGCAAACGGCACCTTATCATTTTATGGACGAAATCCATCAAGTTGTTGCTTGGTTTCGTCATGAAAACAGACATTTCATTCTTTATAAGGAATCTCCTGTGTTACACTTGTTACCACTTATTCATCTGGCCGTGTCCTTTAGATAGGTGCCAATCCTAACCTAAATTAGATCAAGTTTCATTTGCGACATTGTTTTACAACCGTACTCAGGGTCAAAGTGTATGTAATATTTGCTTCCCCTCAGACTGTAACATTGTTCCCTATATACGTTCATCAGAGAGTTGCTGCTTTTCCCAGCCAATCCTAATCCTAATGTGCCTCCTTCCTCCCAACCACCAATTCCTTAATGTCAGTGTTGTGCTCTGTGAAACACCAGCAGAATCTGAGTCTGTCACTTAAATATAATGCCTCAGATCTGCTACTTTAACCTTGAAGCAATTAGCTGTTGCTGAGCTGTAATGAATCCTGACATCACTCCGCTGTGATGAAACCCCTAATTGCTCTGTAGAAATTGAAGCTTTTGACATCACTGCTGACAGACTTTTTTCTCCTTCCTTGTGCGGTCGCATGTGACGGCGCCTGGTTGAAACTTGAAAGGTAGCGGAGTGTCTCTGCCATCAGCTGTCCTGTCACTTGACAAAAAGAGAGAGGGGAAACTGGCTGGATTTGCTGAAATGATGAGGCCATTTAAACTATGATATGTCGCAGCTACAGCATCATTCAGCGGGACTGTCGCAGATGTCCATGCTATGTAGTCTGGGCCTAGCTATGAGTTGGGCTTCCATGTCAACATGTCCGAGCAGTGGTTGCTTACTCTTAACAACCAAACTTTAGTATCATTTTCAGTAGAAGCTCTTATTATTTTATCCAAATTTACTTCTAGCATTACTTTGTCATTTGCCAGGTCAAGGAGAAAGACAACTCTGTCACATGAAGCACACTGCCGTAACAATCTTCAATCATCCTTTTTATGTACCTTCCTGTTTTAGTTCTGACCTTTCATACATCTACAAGTTCTGAGCATGAAAAATAGCGTGGCAGATAGCACTCATTGTGATGCTTCAGAATCAAAGATAGCAATAATAAAGTGGAGTGAAAATAAATCTCAAGATAGTGAGTTACAGAGAAGCAAGACATATTAAAATATAATCTGTTTTTGCTCTGTTTCATTATTATATCTGCTTGGGAGATGTTAGAAATCTTAAGGCGTTGAGTTTGATGAGCTTTATAAAGTTTGGTATTGATATCGTGATAATTACAGATCATATAAATTAGAATTTTTATATGTAAATGAATCACATGACCATTTCATTCTCCATGAGAACATGAAGGTTGAAAAGGTTTTAATTAGAAAAAATATTTGATAAGTTGACAGCAGTATTTTGATGACATGATACAGAATAGGCCTGGTCTTAGGCTCTTGTTGGGTGCTTTATGTGTAGCGGATTACAAACCTACAGCTACAGTGCGGTTTAGACACAATGGACATGTGCCTCTAATGTGTGTGTTTGAGGCATTTCCAATATCAATTGTAATATACAAGTTTAAAATGTGATCTGACCTCTATGCTGCTGGTCTTGCCGCTATTGTGCAGTTTTCAATTCTCCTGCAGGCTCTTATGGAAGGCAAAGCATCAACACCACAGTTACGCAGGGGACAGCAGCTCTTGCAAATACAAAACTTATAGGAGAAGTTTGAGCTACATTTTTAGAGACAGGGTTAGATTTGTATTTAGTGGGTGATGTAGGAGATGTGATAATGAGAGGCCAAGGAGAGCAAGTGTTACCTCATTATTGTCATGAAAAAGATATCCCACCATTACATCAGTGGGGGGAAAAAAGTGGCAATTAAAGTGCCCAACAAGGTTTCCTTGAGGCAAGAAGAAGAAGAAAACGACCGAGCGCAGCCCATCTGTTGTGGATAATATGCGCGATGTAAAAAGAAAGGCCTAATCCTCTTTATTCAAGTCTGCTGCCCCCTTTTTTACACCGGTGACTGTGGTTTCTGAGGTGCTGCTCATCTTCACCAAACCTCAGGCTGCCTTCAGCAACGGAGCTCCAACAAATTAAAAAAAGAGATAATTATGATCAAGATATGATTATGAGCATTATATGTTCCCCAAAGACGAGTTTCTTGAATTTTTGGTAGTTTTGTTTTTCTCTCGCATATGTAACACTTGATGACGTCTCTGATAACC
>OMOW01028783.1:0-11089 GCA_900312555.1 Lamprogrammus exutus | reverse complement strand
CAACGTGCCTAACCGAGTTCTGCTTGTTGCCTATGAAGAGTTTCCCACAGATATTAGAGCTCTTCAGTCTACGATATGTTTAATGTAAGGACAAAGACCAAGGGGTCGATAAGATAAGCAGCCTGGTAAAGGGCTCCCAGCAGTTGTGTGTATGTATATATATCCATTCCCTTGGGAAAATGGCTTCAGAGTGGATTTATCCTCACGGGATGAGCAGAAGGAGCGCACTGCTGGCACGTTCTCACAGTTTTCAGAAGCTGACCCCGGGTCATGTAGTTAGTAAAAAATGATGTGTGTATTTCACCTGTAGGATCCATTCAGAGTCCTCCAAAGCTTTGAGGAAAGAGTCCTCTGTATCAGTGGATGTGGCACTGGGAGCACAGGCCCTCAGTAACTTCTTAAAGGCAGATTTCACCTGCCGTGTATCCACAAAGTCCACAGGCACCAGTTCACAGTTCAGAGACGCGTCCACTTTTAAGCCCTGTCAAAGGAGGAACAACTTAAAATGATATATAAACAACTAGTTAACTAGTACACTCAATGAGTCATCAGTATTGTTCTGAAAAAGCCCGTTTATGTTTGGACATGCCATGAGTGACAGAACAAACTGCAGGCCATCACACAAACGGCTTTGTGATGGTAGGCTTTTTTAAATGAGCAGAGTCTCTGGTATATAGTGAACGAATGTCTCAGCAATCCTGCTATTTATTTATTTTAGACATGTTGCTTGTACAAGGATAAACACAAATATGGGTCTATAAATTTTGATACAGCAGAAAATAAAAGGATGTCCAATAACCTTATGTGTGCTCACTACAATATTTGCAGTTATGACATTATGAGATATATGGTTTTATTACAATTAAAATCTTCACAATTTATTGGTATATATTTTATAGGACAAATTACTACGCATTTGACCCCCATTTTCCTTCTGATGTCAAGCTGCATACATTTTCAATTTGTATTCATTTTGTTTTTGTAAAAGGTCTTATTTATCTGGTCAGTCACTTGTTTGTTTATAAATGCTCTTCCTGAATCTGGACATATAATAAACATCTTAAACTCTACACTACACATTATTAATTAATGACGCTTTACATCTGAGAGGCGCACTAAACGTTTTATCCTAAAAATATACAATTCTTCTTTAAGTCTAGTTGAATGTACTATAACAAGTCACAATGCAGCATTCTTTTCCTCCTCACCCTCAGATGTGACTTCTCTCCAAACACGTAGAGGGCCGCTTGCTGTTTGAGGAGCTTCGCCTGCAGACTGATGCTACCAGCAGGAGGTGCCAAATCCTTCCCCGCAAGCCTGGCCCCCACATCTGCTACAGTCGGGTGCTGGCTGAGTCTGCTGCTGGAGCGCAGGCTGGCCCACATGCCTGCAAACACATCCACGCAAACAACAGTCACACGAGCAGGAGCTGGTCTGCAAGAATGCCACGGATGTACACACAATGTCAAACAAACTAAGACTGAATGATGAACAACACATGACATGCAGACTACGTTTACATGCACAGCACTACGACAGCCATTATGTAAACACCTGAATTCTTTCATTCCACTAAAAATGCACTTGCCTCTGTGATTCGGGTGCTGAGATATTAAAAGCAGAAGTTGTTGGAATGTCTAAGCAATGCGAGTCAACAAGGCTAGAAACCATTTGTCTGAAAACCAGCATGCACTGCTTCCCAAACAACATGAATCACAATCAGGAAGGATGTGATTTTTCACAGGGATCAATTCTGGCCCCTTTCAGTTTCACTTCTCTTACGAAAGCTGAGGCTCGTGTTGAATCTGATGACTGCACTTTAGACATGATGAGATAAACAGATTTGACCCTTTCCACCGATATATTAAACCAATCATAAAAGTCATCACAGAATCAGAGCGCGTGTGACATTTACTCCCATTAACTATATCCCAATTCCTCTGAGTCATATTTACAGATTACCCAAGCTGCCTTTATGCTGATGGAGATGTCCGCAGGGCCTCAGTGTGTATGATTCATGTCCTTCACTGCCATGACAAACCGCTTCCTTCCCTCCTTGGACTGAACTGACCACAGTTAGCCCCGCTGAGCTGACACTTTAACCATGGAAAAGTCAACTGTGGCTTGTGAAAACCACAGAATCCAGAGGGTCACCCACAAAGTCAGAGATGATGACTATGTATCACAGGTCTTTGTGAAGAGTATACAGCTTTGTGCATAGTGTAGTACATGACCTGGTTAATGAGCACTTGTGCAGGTTAGAGAATGGCGAAGCGATGAAGCTTGGATGCAGTTAGACAGAGCACTTTAAGAAGTCTGGCAGGGGGAAGAGGCAGTTCCACTCTACCTTGATTGTGAGTTCTCTCCTTACTGGCAGGTTTTTGGTTTGAGTGAGTGAAAAGTTTATCCCTGTACTCAAGCACTGTGGTGGGTTGATGGAGAGGAGGGAAGGGAGAAGGGCATGGAAAACAAAAATCACATTAACATTATATGGACATCACATCCTCGCGCACAACCGCACCCTGCAATCGTTGAGATCACAGAAACACAGTCACACATGGGCGAGTGCATGACCGCAAAAAGGTCAAAAGATTGTAATGGTCGATGAAATGCGACAGAATGTAAAACATTAACGTCTCTGTTTGAAAAGATCAAGAGAGCAATTGTTACAGCGAGCATGAACATGAATTCCAGTGGTTATGATTGATGGTGTGAAGAAAAGGTGTGATCCCAAGCTTCTATCATTATCTGGCTCCATTAATGATGCTGCTGCGTCGCCTGAATAAAAACATGTGCAATACTTCTATGTGTGTGTGAGCAGAAAACCGCTGAGTCAGTTTTAGAAGTTTTTTTAACCTTTGACCTTCATCTACAGCATTGACAAACACTCAAGACATGCACCAACACACCAACCACATCCTCTAGCCAAGACAAAACACTCACAGCAAGTAACTACTAAATACACGCATTTCCTCTCACGAGTTCACGTTCCAGTTTACATACTCATAATAATGCGTCGGTTTACAGCTTACACAAGATTAATACTTAACTCATCCTGATGAGCCAGTAGAAAGACTAATGTTACCGTGAGTTATATGTTACAAGACTGTACATGTGTAGTACACTAAATTCTAGTGACTAAACAAACAACTAAGTGCAGACACATTCTCCACATAACAACCTGCTATATTCACTTAGGATGCAATTGTTTTTCTGATCTGTTCCACAGAATTTGGGGAAATTGGAAAATTATTAAACGCAGTTCTCAGCATTTCTGTTCCTTGTTTAAACATGTGCGTTTATGAATATCTGCATTTGTCCTCACTCTTACGTTCAGTCTCTTAAATACAGAACATCAGCAACCTTACTGTATTTCCTGCATTATGATGTCTGAAATATACAGTATAAACAGCTTATGGTGCAGCTACAAATACACAAATTTGCGTCCTTTTCATTTTATTACTGTGGAAAGTTTACATATGTGGAAATGTATATTTAGCAATTAGATTTGAAGAGTTCATTTGCAAAAACAGAACTCCATTTTGAAGTCCAAAATATGATTGTTTATCTGTTTTTGCAAAGATAACTCTTTATTTGTTGTCGCGGCTGCAATAAGATGACGAAGCATGAATCACTATCTTGCAGATGGACACAACTGTCTTCATCAGAATTCTCTATCTAAAGACAGGAAATATTGCAATTTTCCGGTCTCACAAAGTTCTGTTGAAACATGTTTCTTTATTTTTTGTAGAATGACTGAAAGTGATCTGTAACTGTAGAAAAATGGGACAACGTGCGACCTGGGAGGACCTGGACAGGAGCTGAACCATCTGAAATGAAATTTTGGTTATCTACACAACCTCGTAACCTGTTCCTCAGGTGGTGACTAGTTGATAAAAGATGCACAGGATAAACGTAATAATCACATCAAAGCGTCAATGTTTGAAGGTTCAGATGGGCAGAATGGAGGGAAACACTCACCTCCTCTGGTGAAACTGTTTGAGAATGGAAGGTCTAAGTGAACAGGAGTCATCTTTGGTATCCTGGATGTCCTTCTTTCGCTACCTGTAGATGACAAACATAAAGTTATTAAGTGTCAACCTTGAAGACAGATTTAGGAAGACGTTTTATCATGCAGTACACTATTAACACCAAGGAAGGGTCAGAAACAAGGCAAATGGACAAACATGTACTCCCTACAAGTCAAACAACTCTGATCAGTGTTCACCCTGAACTCATCCTGACTCTACACAAATTAAGTCAATCCAATTTCCCCATTGAGGAGCCCGTAATCCAATCCTGACAGTCTTAGATCTACTTAAATACCAAAGGGTGATGTCATTAATCATGATTTGGAGAGCTTCAAACACAGTTCCCACAGGCTAAAGACACAACATGGTTAAACAAGGAACAGAAATGCTGAGAATTTGGCTGGAAGTGTGTGTGTGTGCATGTGTATAGTTGTGTGTCAGCATCCTGGGCACAGCTTCAGCCCAGTACAGTGTGTGTTCAGTGTGCTGGCAGTGAGGTGAAGTCAGAGGAGATGGATGGATGAGGCACTGACCCCAGGTTGTGCTGTGTTTCTTACACAATGTTTTATTGTATGAAGTTCCTTCCGAAAGTCACCAAATGCAGTCTGAGTAATACACACATGACACAAAACGCACACACAGAGGTTCACAAGATAAGCAGCTGAGAAATAACTTCTGAGCAGGACAAACGGCAAACACAAAAGGAAAGAGAAAAACAGAGACGTAGTGAACAAAAATAAGTCTGCAGAGTGCAAGACTGCAGTTTTGCTTTTGTCTATGTGGCCTCTAAATCGATGACCTCTGCTAACAAACCCAGTTTTTCCCACGGTACAGCTGAGGACCTCACACAAAAGATTTAGGTCAGGTGCTAAAGCAGGCGTTCATCTGGTGTCTTGCTGGTATGGAGGACTTTTGTGAGTTGGTCCTCACATGCAGAGCTTACAAACTCTTCAAGCCTGACCAATCAAGACGTTATGAATGTATGTTCAATCCTCAACAACGAGTCGTGTGGTCCAGGGCTTCGAAACAATCTGATTGGTTGAACTGCTCAACCTCCTGTCAGACGGCGGTTTTGAAGCGGAAAGGAAATAAGACAAAACACAAATTCTCCTTCACTGCGCTAATTGGGGGTGAAAACGAATCTCCGCTAACTGATTTCTTCTGTGGTTTCTTGAGTTTTACTAAATGTTGACACTGCCCCACGATGCACACATAAATGTCCACTTGAGTATTATAGAGAGCACGTCTCTGTCTCTCTGAATGACACCTGTTTGTGTTCGCTTGACGCTCAGACGAAGAAGCACAACAGCTCCTTAAGCCTACTCTCAAGTATGACGGTTGAAGCCTTTGCTGTGCGTGTACTCCAAAATTTACGCGATATGTTCACAAGATTCAATACCTACAAAAACTGTGGGGGCAGTAAAGTACCATCTATGATGTAACAAGCAGCATTTACAACTACATACTTTGGCATTTTAAACTAAAACGTCTTAAATAAGCGAGTGTGGACTGCAACTTAAACAATCACAAACTTATAAGATGTAAACCGGCACAACCAATGATAAAATAACTTTAAATCAGATTTATAACTCATTCCTAAGATAAAAACTTCCTCTCATCTAAAACGTATCAGTCATCCCGAGTCAAATCGACAAAACAGATAATGTGAAATGACTGAGTGTGTTTACCTGGTGAGAGGCCTATGAGGGAGCGGTTGGACAGCGTGCTGTTTCCGTTCATTTTGAAGTAGATGGGGATGGAGTCGAGGATGGCCTGCAGGTACTTCTCTTGTTCCAGACTACTGGACAACTCGGAGGAAGAGGCAGGAGCTAAAGGCAGAGGATTAAAGTTCAATAATGCTCAAATAATAACCACCATTTTAACATGTGTTAAAAAATATACAAAACTGCATATCCAGTGTTCTGTTGACAATACAACAGTCCTTATTTGCAAAAGCACAGCAGATTAGGCCATAGCTAACTAGTCAGCCTAATTAGCTAGCAAAGAATCACAAAAGCCGTAGTCATAATTGAATCGCCAAAGAAAATTACAAAAGAAATAAGAGAATGACAGAAAGATGTGACAGCCGTGTGTGTCAAAGTTTCGTCTACGTAACCCAACTCCAGTCGGAGTCATTCCTATGTTCCCAGGGTCCTATGTTCCCCAGCTCTATATCGCACACAATGGGAACCTGAAAAAGATGTTCCCCAGCTCTGTATTCGCTCAATATGACATGGGCTATTGTGGAAACTCATCAAAGAGGTTTTCTGTTCCCTAGCACTGTCGTATGGCTCTCAATATAACACACTCGAGGGAACTTATCAAATGGTTGGAGTCATGGAATCACCAAAGGTCATGGCTTAATGCTCCCTTAGGTGAAAACTAGCCTAGTATACATGTTTTTGAATCCAACTCTCACACTTAACACATCTGTCTTCTAACTGAAAAACATGACATCATGACATAAGTATCTAACCTTGGGAACTTAGGACCCAAGGTAACATAGATATGCTCCCTTCCAGTTTGCTGTGTGCACACCTGTTGAAGAGGGGTTCTGCGACTTGAACAGTCCCACGACACTCTTGCCGTGGAAGCCTCCGGAGCGCAGCAGCACAGCTTTGGTGCGAGGATGTTTCCAGCACACCACAGGCAGACGGTTGTGTCGGTAGCAGCGGGCCACCTTGTGCAAACTGCTGTCCTGTATAGCCTGAGGAACCACGAGCAGCCCAGGGTAACTGACAGAAAGACACAGAACACAGAACTGATTGAGATTTGCAACAAACGAGAGTAGGGCTAGCCACGTTTTGTTCCGTCAGTGCAACGGTCTGCGGAAGTTTCTATTGCTTCCACAAAGTCTGTTTACTTGCATGTTAAAACTCTGATAAAGGCAATAAATAATTTTTTTCAACGTCATGCAAACGCCCTGATACGATTGTCATGTTGAAGCAAACTGCACTTGAAAGAGTTCAATTTTAATTCTAATTTAGCAACACTTTACTTTCAACATTGGTACAAAAATAGAATTTCACAAACTAAAAAATTGTGCCATCCTTCACATCTACACATGCAATGGAACTTGTGTTGTCATACTGTAGCCTAACTCCTGACAGTTTGGACAACAATTTAACTGATGTGCTGTCATTTTTGGAAAAGCCATCTGGCTTCTGCTTAACAACTCAGGGCAAGACACAGACATGAAACTTCATTAATGGCTTCTCTTGCTTAAATAACCTAAGTGGGGTTAATTTATAAATAATTGTTTGACTGCATGTCTGTTTTTGTATAACACACTGCATTTGAACCTGGAAATCTTAAGTTACAAGTATCTGTAATCCAAGAAAAGGCTCCCCTCCGGCATGCTGACATAGTTAGGCTTACAAATCTTCCGGCAGGGCTACAAATCCTGGAAATCAATATGCTCTGCACAGCAGTGTTGAAACCGGTGCAATCACCACAGATCAGCAGGCTTCCAGACTGTTTTTTGTAGCAAGCTGAGCCGCGTTGCAGCTAAAGCAATTTAACCATCAGCCAAGTATCTACGAGCGAGGCAGTGAGTCGGCGTACCTGCGACACAAGGAATAGAGTCTGTTCACAGCTGTGATTCTGAACTGCTCCCCTGTTTTGGAGCGGGACGAACTGGCAGTGATGGTGCCCAGGCCCAGGCGCTGGTAGTCACGGAAACAGGACTGCTCTACCAGCTGCTCCATGGTGGACTTCTCTGACGCTCGCAATGTGCTGCTGGGTGGCGGTTCGCCATCGTCTGATACTAGAGCACAAACATGTACGCAACATTAATTTACATTTTCCACACTGGCCACGTGTTACCTCTGAAATTCAACACACAGGGAGGGAGTAACGTGTGGGAGGCTCACGCGATCCATCCCAGATCCTTTCCTCCTCCATGCAGGCACCTCAACTGACCAGTAGGAGTCACCAGTGCAAGGAACGCACCATCAAGCTGGAGGTACCGCTAGCGGGGAGCACACCCAAGTGGTGGGCTTTAAAGTGTTTTATCCTGGCGCCACCCTCCCGCTTCCCCTTACACCTTTTTCATTTTCTTAACATGTTTCTGTTATATCCTCTCTCACACACACACACAGCATACAAAACATCAACAGTCAGGATTTTGGAAAATACCCCCAGCTCCCTTTGACCCATGTTGTATAAATGTGTCATTGCTCTCACTTGAAATGTCATCATCCTCATGCCAGGTCATTCTGCTGCCTCTCTCGCTCTTCTTCAGTGTGGTCTGGCCACCACGGCCCATGGTGATCTTTCCGGCCCTCTTGGCTCCCTTGACTATAGTCTTGGACAGTGTTCTGTGAGGAGGAGTACAGGACAGACGGCAACATAGCTTATTATCTACAGCTTCTCTATCAGATGGGAGGATTTCCTGGGAGGCATGATTTCAAATGTAATAATTTCAAGTACTGTCCATTTATTTACAGTTATTTCATTTTGTTGATGGTATTCTTTCATCAGTCAGTTCAAAACCCATCACTATGAAGGTGGATTCATAAACCACAAACCTGAAGCCAGTGTTCCTCTCTTTCTGCTTGGGAAGGATAAGCTGAGGTGCAGTTTGTCCTGCAGCAAATGCAAAGAAGCTGAAAATGGATTGTGGGTAGCGGATCCTCTGGAGGTGCTTCCTGAAGATTTCCACCATCTCTGAGCTCACTTCCTCATCAAACGCCACTTTTATCAACTGCAAGAGATATTACGTGATTACTCAAAAACAGTTCCGAAACAAATTTAACTTCTAAAGCTTATTACGATCATCCTTACACTATAATCTAAATTTGGAAAGTTTTAATGAATTGATGAATGTCATGAACATCTACTGTATGTATGTCTTACCCTGGAATGTCTGCTAGATCATGTGGATTTCCAGCAGTTCACACATTTAAATCCAAGTCTTGCAATGCAATGCACACACAGTTTCCACAACATACACCCACACACATTCCAGTGAGTGTGTGAGTACGATGACTTACAGTCGCATGGCCACTTGCATCATCCTTGTTATGAAAAAGCTAGGAACGAGCACTAAAAATTTTACAGCACTACATATAACAACTAAAAACACATGCTTCGCAGAAAATTTGTTTCGATTCTAAGAATCAAAGACCTCTTGAAAAAGCACATGATCTACATTTGCCAAAAGATGTGTCATACTAGATGTTGGCTGGAATTCAAGCATCCTTGTTTTTCTAAATTGTACAGCAGTACAGCTTAATGTGCAATATCAGTCAAATTAATTTCAGTACTCCGTCTCTTTACACACTTTGTTTAACAGACTTGGTGACCACAGATGACCAGACATCGCTGTTTTTCAGATCTAGCTGCAACTGTGTTTGGTTCATGTTTCCCACATTGCAAGATGAAGTTCGATATCAATTTGCTCCAGCGTCTTAAAAGCTTGATTATTTGGTGTCTCTGGGTATATTCTCAGAACTCATCAGTGATTTGATTTATCTAGATAGGAATTGTTTGCAGACTGTGATTGTTTTGGTTGTGCATCGCTTGTGCTTTTCTTTTGTTTTTATTGATTATTGGTCCTGTCTCAATTTTATCATTGTAACCTCGACACACTTAAAAGAGGCTTCTTTCCGTCTCATTGAAGTTATCTGAATGTAAATAGTTTGAGTGAAAAACCCTCTTTTGACCAATATCAGAATGCTGCTGCTGTGTTTACCTGGAAGCATGCAGAGCGGAGCTGTAGGCCTTCTTGCATGTTTTGCTGCAGCTGGTTCTGGATGCTGATCTTCTTCTCTTTGGTCAGAGTGGACACTGGGAAAGCCCTGATCACTGCTTGCTCCCCAACTGGATGCACACAAACAAAAAACAAAGTCACACAACTGGGATTGATGAGTGAAAGATTCGCCCCACATAAAGCACTGCACTACCCACTGACCACTGAACATTACACAGTGATGAGGAGTGTGATTTACAAGTGTAGTGTGCTTTTTAAATCACAATGAAGTTGATCGCATTACTACCTGAATTTGATGTGTTTCAGATCAAAATACAATGATAAAGCAGGACATTACATTGGTAAGGTTAATGCAAAAAGGAACAAAGAAATGGGACTGCATTATTAGTTAAAAATTGTCAGCGGAAATAAATATGTCGGAAGGAAATAAGAAAATACATTACTTATTGTCAAATAAGCAAATATATTATCACGGCGAATTATCTATGTCAAGGTGAACAAGGTGAAAGTGACATAATTGTACATTGAATTATGACTTTAAAGCTGGTTGGCTAGTATTGCTGTGAAATAGTTACCTAATGGGTCGTGAGGAATGCCTTTGAAGATGATGCGGTAGGTAGTGAGGAAGAGGGCTCCCTCTGCTGGCAGGATGTGTGGGCCCCCCAGCAAGCCCCCAGTGGCCTCCTCCCTGCCGTCAGCATCCAGAAGCACCCGCAACCCTTCTGACACCAACTCCTCTCCAGGAAGCAGAGCTGGGCGCAGAATCTTAGGCTGTGGGGAAAACACATTAATTACACATCATACCGCGGGGCTGCCCAACACATAGCCACGAAGACATATGGGCTTGTGTTTTCTTATTGGTAGTGAAAATCAGAGAGCACAACAGAACATTTTGTGTCAGTGGATTAAATATATAAAGGTAATAATCAGTACATCGTTTCAAATCAAATCACTGCATCGCATGCACATCGTTGTGTCATCAGAGAACACACACTGCCAGTTAGCATACTAACCATTAGATAGCACATCCCAAAACTGTGCCAACTAAAGTAAGTGCATATTCTCTATGGACACCAATTTACCAGCTCCATCCTCGTGATTTGTTTTTCATAGAGAAAGTTTTTTGCAGCTATATATATATATATAGATATATATATATATATCTATATATATAGCTATATATCCAACTTAATATTCATTTTCCACTCTTGATGAATGTGTGTGTGTGTGTGTTTTTTCTTTTATTCTGTATTATTATTATTATTATTTATTTAAAAAAAATTCCCCTTCCCCTTTCTAGCCAATAGCCAATTACCCATGTGCTCTATGTGCCTGCTTGGCCACC
>OMOW01028779.1:0-10395 GCA_900312555.1 Lamprogrammus exutus | reverse complement strand
CTCTTTCCCTACACGACGCTCTTCCGATCTCTCGGCGGGAATTGCCACGCACCCATGGGTGGTCAATTACACTTTGTAGTGGGAGACGAATGAGTGGGTTGTGGCGAAGCAGCTTGGAGATCAGGTCCCGTGCTCCATCCGAGACAACTTTGGGAAACTTCAAATCAACCTAGAACAAGACAGATGGCATTTGTTCAGAAATGTTCTGATCTTTAACAGTCTGACAGGCGATATGTTTTTGGTTTCGACCTGAAAAATTAGGTCGTCAATTTTTAAACCCTTCTTTGAGCTCTAAAATTGAGATATGATAGCCTAAGTGTATGTTATTAAATGATAATGGTAAAAAACATTTTGTTTTTTAAATGTAAATCAGTGTTGCAGCCCTAATAATCAATTACATTTCTGACAGAAAGGTCAACCATGCAAAAATCACACTTGTGACCAAGCTAACTGCTGGCTCAAATGGCTCTGCTCTGGTGTCACAACACCATAGTGTGTTAAATTGTATGCATTCAACACTCAAAGAAAAGTAAAAAAGAGAACTCCAAACCTTTGTTATTCTTCTGTATGTTTCTGAGTGGTCGGCAGCCTCAAACGGTGGGTTGCCAACCAAACATTCATAGCAGAGGACCCCAATGGACCACAGGTCCACCTTCTCAGTGTGAGTTTGCCCCTCGACCATCTCTGGAGGGAGGTAGTCCAGTGTCCCGCACATTGTACGACGCCTGGAATGAATTAAGACAAAGATGAGCGTGGAAAGAAAGCAGGTGCAACACACAGACTTTCTAACAGATACACTGCTGCACTGATTTTACAGAACTGCAGCAGCTAGTAACAAAAACAAACCAAAAGTCAGAAAAAATATGATCGGTAAGAGAGAAGGACAAAAATCACTACTCAGTTGGAGGGGTGGGGCTTTAGTTTGCTTACCTTAGAGAAGGAGCATGGACCGACCAGCCAAAATCAGCAATTTTCAGCTCTCCACGATAGCCCAGAAGCAGATTCTCTGGCTTGATGTCACGATGAATCACTTTCTTCTCATGGCAATAGATCAGCGCGTCAGCAATCTCCTCCATGTACTGCAATTTTTAAACGGTTCGAGTTAGATCGTACCAACGAGACATTCACATGTATAAGAATTACATTAACACTGCAAAGATTCAGCCTCTAATAACAACAGAAGCATGGCGCCTACAGTGATATTTACACAGGACACAGGGATTTGGAAATGCCTTCACAGCCATCACTTCACAGACAGCCAAAAAAAACCTGCATAAATGAAAAATACAGCAATGACTCTTACTGTGGCAGTCTGTTTGTCATCAAATCTCCCACATCTGTTCAGCTCCTTGTACATTTCACCGCGTGGTGCATACTCAAGGATCAGGAACACTCTTGTTCGGTCATGAAAGTAATTGTAGAAGCGCAAAATGTTGGGGTGCCTGAGGAGAAAGCAGAGATCCCATTTTATGGTATTTTTAGTCAGTGTATACAAAACAAAATCCTCATTTGACTAAGCTGCATGAAGGGATCAACGTGTTAATTCATTCAAGAAACAGACTGACAGCAACTGAAACGTGACCATTCCAACATGCAATTCAGTTCTGAATCATCAGTCAGTCAAGGAACACAATGAACATACTTGAATTAGCTTCAGCAGGAAATATAGATCAACATAAGCAAATAATAGACAACAAAAACACATTATCAAGGACACTTACTTGAGATGGGATTGAATTTCAATCTCCCTCCTGAGCTGGTGCTCCACACTCTCCTTCTCCATTTGTGACTTGAACAAAACCTTCAGTGCCACAACCGCTTGCAGCTTCTTCACCCTCGCAAGGTAGACATTGCCAAACTTGCCTTTGCCCAGAGGACGACCAATATCAAAATCATCTATGGTCATTGTCCTGATTGAAAGGGGAAAGATGGGCAGAAATGTTCTTGTGTTAAACACTCAAACCATGACAGTCACAATGCAGTTTCAAAGTGAGTGGTAAAAACTGGAAGCACAGAGGGGAGGGTGCTCACCTTACAGCTGAGTTAGAGGATGAGCTGACGCACTCTCTCCCAAGGCCTAAAAATAACAATACAATCAAAACAGGCACAGCTTCCTGTTGTGTTTGAATGGGGTTTGTATATAGAGGGTAACATTACCTGCGACAGCATTTTTGTCTGTCTCTAGGCGTGGGTTCACTTGAATACGCTGTGGGCCGGTAACCATGCTAGGGGTTGTGAACTGATATTTAAGCAAAACAGATAAAATGCAGAACTTAGTACCCAGTTAGACAGAAACTTCCAAATGGCTGGCATTCTCAGCTTTATACAAAGGGACGACAACAAAAAATTTAAAAAAGTATATAAAAATATATACATTGGTTGTGATGTTTGGACAGGTTTTGTGATGAGGTGACCGACAAAATTCAAGATGAACCACGACGATGGTTTAAAGGAAGAAAACATTTAAAAATATTTTATCACCCCATTTCTTTCATCTTTTTGCTATTATTACTGCATCAAGTTCTTTTGATTTTGATTAACCACATAACCCATTAACAATGAAAAAATAGTTTGGCCCCATAAAATAAATATACACACACAGGGTGTTGTAATCATTTTCTTTTTCCTACACATCACCTGGTTCCCTGTGTAGGATTTTGTAGGTTGTAAGGTAACATTAAAGGTGGAAAGTGGTCAAACATGATTCGCTGTGTATTGAGCCATTAGATAACCTGCAGGATATGTACATTTTCAGTATCCTGCTTTTGTTTAGGCCCAATGAGCAGTGCAAAGTTTCTGCTCCTACATCAGCAATTGTGATATGTATATTGTAAGCGTTAGTTCAAATGCAGGTACAAAAGAGGTATCTTATGCCACTGATTATGAGTATTATTTATTATGAGTGGACAAAGATGCATTTTCCAAGTTGTTAAATAGACCTCTGCATTGGGGACTAATCCTGTTTTCCTTGTGAACATTCAGTAAAAATAATTAATCTAAAGTAGATATTGACCAATAACGAATGTCATTTGTCGAATGTCACATTTATATTAGCGTTAATGTTTATCTTACATGATCTTAATCTCGCGAGAAATCCAGTCAATATCTTGAAAAAAGTTGACTCTAGTTTTAAACGAGACACTGGATGAACACAATAAAAAAAAACACTGTACATCTTACTACATGTTACAACTTACCGGCCTTTGCAAACCCCTGGGCTCGTAATTTTCCTTGTTCTGTAAAGACATGATTACACACACGTCCAGCATTAACGTATTTATTACTTACTGTATATTGCTAGAATATTAATTTAGTACACCTGGCATTGTCAAAGTACAGCACCATGAACGCAGCATGCTAATGAAACAGGATTCAGCGACACCGTAACATTACAAAGGCAGAATCTCAGTTTAAATAACGCGCACCTATGAGAAACACGATGTTTTTGTTAAATGTGTGATATATTTGTTTAATGTATTTATTGTATGTACGTTATCATATCACCAATGACTGACGCTATGCTGTTAGCTCCGGAAGCTAGCTAGCCTAATCTTACCCATTGTCAACTTGAGCGATTTACCACGCTCGCCGAAAATACTGGGTGTCCTCATCACCTTCGCTCTCGTTGTTTCACTACTGAAAATAAAAAATATAAAGATTACCTGCATGATGTTCATGAAACGTGGTATGAACGTCGTAACGTGTGTAGTAAGGTCTTTCTTTTTCGAACTTCCACGGCCGCCAAGGTTTTCAAAAAGCTAGACGTTCCCGGTTGGTCGTTCAACTCTACAGGAAAGGCTCCCATTGGCCACAATTGATGACAGCGCAAGCGTATGATTGGTTTAACCCAATATCAGCAGACAACTGTAAGTTCCGCCCCTTCAGTGGCTAGTTGCATTAGCTTTTGTGATTCTTATTGACGGTTTCATTCAGCGTTTCTTAAAAGTTGAAACATGTTCATGTGGTTTTCTGCGAAGAATTAAAGAGCAATAACACCAAATTGCGCGATCTGACTGTTCTAGATATCGTCCCGAGCGTCACATGTTTAAATTTCGTTTCCCTTAGTTCCTTCATCGTAGCATCCCATTCTTTCTGGTTCATCTCATCCAATTTACTGACATACCCTGCAATAAAAACAAAAACCTGATGTTTTACGTAGAAATATTTAATAGTTTGTGTATTGCACTGTGGCCATCTGTTGCATTCACAGTGGACATTTAATGCTGTACTGCAAGTGACACGTGCTGCTTAATGTTGATATACATCTAGACGAGTATTATCTCATATTTTACTCATATTTATCTACGTTTGCTTGGTTAACTTATTTACTTCTTCTTTTCCACCAGCCTAGCTCAACATGTGCTGGGACCTTCACATATTGTTTCTATATCTTTTAAGCACAACCATGTTACAAACTCAAAGAAGAATCCTCCCTCAAGCAAATATGTCTCATCTGATTTAAGTCTGTGCCAATTCTGAACCATGAAATGAAGTCATTTATATTTTGCAACTGCATTTAATTCTGAAAAAACAACCCATTCCAAAACGGTTCATGCTCCAGGTTAGAGTGGGTTCTGTGTTTTATTATACAAACTTATCCAGTAAGTTTCCTCAACAGTGAACCTGCTAATCAGAACAAGTACCTGAGAAATCTTACAGTATATTTATTAGTAACTTTCGGAGCAAAACTGTAAGGGCATACACAGATCACAGACATATGAATTAACCTTACATGAAGCCTCATGTATTAAAAGCGTATGTATATGTTTTTTTTATTCCATTCATTCCTTTTCTTGTTTTTGTGGGTCAAGTGTCTAGAAAATAGTTGCTACACAAAGGTTCATTCATACATTCTGTGTCTAGCATAGAAAGCTCTAACTCAAGATTAAGTACTTAAAACATAATTTCTTTCCTTCTTCTTACTTCTACCATAGATGCTTAAGAGAACCAATTTTCATAGAAGTCCTTGTCTTGTTGTCCAAAAACAAAGCTGACATCACCATTTGAAGCAAAACTGGTTCCAGCTGAGACATTTTTCATGTTTGGGAATAGTTGCACATGATGTTAAAAAAAAACTGACAAAGGCTGTGTTGTTCTGATATGAATATGCCAGAGGGGCCATATTAGGCAGAATTAGATCAAAGCAACATTCATGGAAAGTGACCAACAACTAGTCACTGCCTGTTTGCCTAGTTTGTCCATTTTGTAAAACTCATAGACCCTTGGGTAACTCTGGAACTTGTAATTTATAATTCACTGAACAATCAAGAAAATCCAACTTAAAATACAAAGACAACATGATATTTTAGGAGTGATTTATTCAAAATAGACAGAATTGTTTTGACTGTTTGTCATTTCTAATTGATGCCCTCAGAAAGATGAGCTCTGAATGTGATATACTTTAATGTCAGGGTCAAACATGAACTGTGCTATTTCTCCTTTACACAAGCAGCTTGGTTCCATAACAAACTCAGAAATAACCTAATTTCTGTTTTTTCATTACAACATATTTTCACAATAACCACTTCTTGTTCGCCATCTTCTTTATCATTTCAAAAACCATGTTAGATAAAAGAAATAGGATTAATAACAGGGAATGAGCCCTTAACGAAAATGAACTCTGATGAATTCTAATTATGTTTTGCTTCTGTAACACAAAACCTATGCTCACACACCTGCTTGTAACAGACATTTGTGATGTTTTACATTTTTTAAAAAGGGAAAAGGAACAGGAAACAGACGGCTCATTGCCAACAATATGCTTTAGTATTCTGCCGCTGTAGCTCACATCTGTTTATGTGTATGTACAGTTGAGAAGAAATATTTCCCTTATTCCTATACTTCAAGCGTGTCAGGCTCACATCTCCATTCATGCGAGCACTCATTCAGGAAGTGGGACCATACAAGTGTTAAGGCTACAGAAGAGAAGAATAGAATACATAATATTCTATAAACAACACAGTTATTTAGTCTGAATTTGTCTTAACACAGCAGTTGGTGAAAACGACTGTGCAGTGTGGCAGCAGGACAGCCAGTGAGCGGCGTAGACCCGGAATGGGATCATTCGTTTCTACTGTTCTGTTGTCATCGTTGCCACCATCTCCACCTACAGCTTCCCTGTTGTCCTGTTCCTCTTCACCCCCACCCTCCCCCTCTACCACTGGAGGACACTGCCGAGGCTGGAAGAACACCTCGGAAAACTCTAGTCTGCGGAGCCCACGGAGCATCCTGCAGCTCCGCAGTATCTGCATCTCGCTGAGCGTGCAGGCCCACAGGCACAGGTTCTTCAGGTCCTTCAGGCGGCTGGCACAAAGCAAGCCTGGCCCCACCTCCTTGCCACCCAAACTCAGCTCCTCCAGCCCAAGCCATCCGGCTCCCAGCCCCAAGGAGGCCATCTGCAACTGGTAGCCCTGTCGCCCAGTGATGCCTACTTCCAGAAATTTGAGCTTTGTAAGACCTTCTACGCCAGAGCCTGTGTGCTTGGCGGCGCAGCTCCTGAGCCCGTTTGCTGTTACACGAAAAGTGTCACGCAGCTCCAGTCGACTGAGCATCTCCCATGATGTCAGACTTTGCAGGTGCTGGTCTGTGAAAGATGGCACATTGTTAAGGACTAACCTCTCAATAGCAATCCCTGGGGGGGAGTTGAGTCCTTTTCTGGTATGATCCCTGGATGTGGCTTCTCCCTTTTCTGGGGGACCAGCAGGTTCAGAGGACAGGTTCTGGTTGAAAAATCCAGGAGGCAGCTCACAGCCACGCAACTCCAGCACTTGCAAAGTTGGAGGCAAGAGCTGGCAACTGGGCAGGCCTCTCAGGTCTGCATGCAGAAGGTAGAGCTTACGCAGACGTGGGCACTTTGTGGACAACGCTTTGAGCCAAGATTCTGAGAGAAAGATGCCCCCTCGGGCAGAGAGCAGCAGCCCACGCAACCGCAGACATCTTAAGCCGCAACCCAGGTACTGACGCAGCAGCCCCCACAAGATGCGGGATGTCACCTAACCCACAAGGAACAGTCCATGCCGTGTGTGTGTGTTTATGTTGAGAAGGGTGAAGGAGCAAAACAGAGATTTCCTGTCAGTATTTGATCAAATACAAACAATATGTAAAAGCATTTGTTTCATCAGACTAATAGAGCTGAAAAGACAATTTGTGTATCAGAAAGTAATTGACAGCAATTTCAATGATTGTGATAGTAATTAGTCAGGTGAAAATGCCAAACATGATAGAATCAGCTTCTCCAATGTGGGGGTAATTTGCATTGTTTTGACTTTTGATCACATATAAATTACGATTTTATCATTTTATCATCTTCAGACGTCCTTCTGCTTTGGAACATTTTGATTTCCATTTGTATTGATATTATTTCTAATTATCAATGTTTTGACAGCAGGATTGATTAATAAAAATGTAGCTTAATAACGAAAGCCCTATTAGTTCAGGTATTGTGTGTGTGTTTCAGATTTATCTCAAAGTTTTTCTCGATACTGTGTTCGTCTAGCTCAGTAACAAATGAAAGATGAAAGGACGACAAAATGTGAAGGTATACATTTTACCAGACACAATCCTACCCCTTTCCATGCGGTTAGATCAACGTGTCTCCACAGTCTTTGGTCTTTAACAAGGCGCCCCCATCTCTTACACACTCTGAAACAACATCGTGAAATATGTGATGTAATGATGAGACACAAGTCGGAACAAAGCAGGCTATTACTTTAGTCACACACGACAGACAAGCTGATAAAATATTGCCAGCGAAGTGAAACAGTCATTACCTTCTAGCTCTGACTAGCTCTTTGACGTTCAGATAGGACAAGACATCGATTAAAATGTTTTCGGGGAAATAATCCAGATTACAGGCTCCGAATTCATCCATTTTGTAAACAAAACTCTAGAACCTTCAACACGGACTCAATATCCCGTTGCACACGGGTTGCGTTCAGATGAGAAATCCGGAAGAAACTGTTCAAGGCAGGTGTTCCGGGTTGATGAGTACCCACGTTAACTTGTGATTCCGGCTGTCACCAGTTAACACGGACACCAGTAAACCCATAACACGTATTAGACTCATTCAATCAGTGGCAGTGAGGGTGTGGAGATCTCCACGAGAACAATATTCAGACTGTAGTATTGATTATTTGGCCAGTTTTTGTTTTCTTATGGTATGCACATGTTATACACATATAAGTGTGTATCATTATCTGTTCTCACCTATTGGAATGTCTCCTGAAGGTTCTCTTTGAGTGACACCCTACTAAACCTCTGGGGAATGTTCCCAAAATGTTCCCATTTGGTATTTTCCTAAAGCTCCCATTTTGTAATAATTGTTATACAGCCTTTATGGAAATTTTGGGTAGTGTTCCTGAAGGTTTCTGATTGGTACTATAAAGCATTAAGAGAGAAGCATTCCCCGAATCTTTCCTGGAGGTTTGTGTTTCGTTCTATCGGAAAACCTTTGCACAACATTCGAGGGACGTCTCCTGATTGATGTTGTTTAGTTTAGTTGTAAACTCATTAAAAGCCTTAAAGTGGCAACAGCGCCACCCTGCGTGCGATCTCTGAAAAACACGAAACTAATCCACTGCGCTTGCGCCGTTCACCGGACAAGATGGCGACGAGCAATGGTGGAGGAATGGAGGTGGACGGGGCAGGTAGATTATATCTGAGTTATCTCTCAATTTCTGTCTTATATCAACATAGAATCATACGCACATTGTAGTGTATAGGGTTTTATCGTTTTGTGAGTGTCCGGAGCTAAATAATTTATGTTGTTAAACCTGATAGAAAGCGAGTTTACTGACACAAGCGGGATAACGTGACGCCGTGCTGTACAACTGTCAACAATTGAGTTACAATTAGTTTCCACGTTTTAATCGGAATTCTCGTGTACACGTACGCTGCTGTTTGCATTAGCTATGTAAATTCCTGTCTACTAGCACTCCATATCCTTATATGACAAAGTAGTCTAAAATAAACGTGGTCTAGTTAGTGGCCCGGGAGATGCACCGGCATACAGAAAAGGCCACTGTCTCATCATCATTATCTAAAAGTGAAAGTAATGTCTCTCTAATAGTGATTATATGATGACTTGTGGCTGTTTGGGCTGCTGGAAACCCTTATCAATACTCTGTAAATTAGCAACAGAATTAGCAGAAATCACGGGATAACACACCATGACGATATCTTTCCCATAATAACTGAAGGATCACAACACATGCAATTTTGCAGCATCCAATACATTGCAGGAAAATTATCTTTGATATAATATGTCTTTATTATCGATCTTTATTTTATCTTATTTGTTCAAAAAAGGACTTCCATTTTCCATTCCGGAGTTTTACACATAGCGGAAATGTCATGTGAAAGTACAAAGAATACAAGCCATTTAAAAAAGTTTTTTCCCCCCATAGATAATATTCCCAGCAAATGAAAACGGCTTCACTTCTTAATACATGTGCTCATTGTAATGTTCCTAACCCTTGCTTCTTGTGTGCCTGTAGCCAGCCCCAGTGTTATGGCCTCAGGAGTCACCGGGAGCGTTTCTGTCGCCTTACATCCTCTGGTTATCCTCAACATATCTGACCACTGGATACGCATCCGTTCCCAGGAGGGACGGCCGATGCAGGGTAGGAACAACAAGTCTGTACGAGGACGATACGAGCAACAGCCAAGTGCACTGTTCAGCTGAAACTGACTGTGATGAATCATTAATTACAGCAGCTATTGTTTGTTCTGCTTGCTCTGCAGTGATTGGAGCTCTGATTGGGAAGCAGGAGGGTAGAAACATCGAAGTGATGAACTCGTTTGAGCTGCTGTCTCACACCATAGACGATCGAGTACATATTGACAAGGAGTACTACTATACAAAGGAGGAACAATGTAGGTGGTTTGTGTTTCCTTTTATGATTCACTTTTAGGAAGTGAGGCTGCCGCGATGAAGCATAACAATACTTAGTTATTTGTTGTCTTTTTGAGTTATTTGTGTTGCACTTACTTCCATTTTCCTTTTAAACTTTAATACATTGCTTATTTCTATATCAGGATGTTACTTTCATTAAATCTATAGTGCTGGTAACAAGTGAATAATTGTGAGTCATTTCAACTGAGGAAGATCAGCTGTTGGTTCATTTGCCAAAAAGTGTGGAGTGGTGACTTTCTTGTGACATTTTTCCAAATTTGATGATTGTAGACATGTAAAAATGATGCGTCTTAAGTTTAAGGTCCTTTTTTGAGGTGTTGGCAATATTTCCTCTTTTCTCTCAGTCAAACAGGTCTTCAAGGAGATGGAGTTCTTGGGCTGGTACACCACAGGCGGCTCCCCTGACCCATCAGATATCCACATTCACAAGCAGGTAGGCAGATCGGAAGAGCGTCGTGTAGGGAAAGAGTGTAGATCTCGGG
>OMOW01028775.1:0-10240 GCA_900312555.1 Lamprogrammus exutus | reverse complement strand
ACAGGTAATCAAATGGGGACAAGAACTTTGTTGATGGTGTTTAAAGATACAAAATTTAACAGACACCTGCCAGTAAATTGAGAATTTCTGTGACAGTGGCATGACCATTTAATGTAATGAATATTGTCAAATGAGGTGAACAGTACGTTTGCTATATTCCCGCAACATTCCCTATATTTAAGTCCTCTAAAATTGCCTCTTCACTGAAGCGTGATGTGTATGTTCTGTATGTGTCAGCATCTGTTCACCGACTTACTGGACTTGCTGAAGCCTGAGATGCACTCCTCCAGGAATTCAAGTGTCAGATGTGGCTCGTTAGCAGCCAGAGTCTTGCTGATAGATACGATGAAGAGAGTGTTGTTGGCTGGGATGCACAGACCCGATGTCTCCAGCAGCTGGCCCTCAATTTTTAAATTGAATGTGCAGGTCAAAGCACACAACAGATTGTAAGCCGCAGACCTGGAAGGGAGACGTACAACATGCTGGAGTTGTTAAGCTTTGTAATGAGCTGGAATATCAAAGTCATTAGCTGTTGGACAGAAATACTACTCATAACTCTTATTTACCAGAATATGGGGAGAACAGCAACAAAGATATTACAATAACAATTTACTCATTCAGTGATTAGCCATACGGCAGTAATTCACTTCTTATTGTGCCACTGTCTATGTCCAAGGACATCAAAGCTGAGCTAAGGCTGCATTTAATGATTATTAGAATAAGCTGATGTTTCATACAAAATACAGGATTCCTGGTTAAATTTAACCACTATTCTTAAAGTTAAGACACTTATCACGGTAGAAGATGACATAAATGTGACTAAAGTAAATGCTTTGCAAGACTGACCTGAGACTGGGAGCAGAGCTGCCCAGGTTGAGTAGAGCAATGTTGAGAAGAGTGCCAGGAACGTCTTTTGGTCTTATTTTTGTGTGTTGGGGGATGGAGTCGGGCTGTGACAATTCCCAGCGTGTGCGAATGTGAATAATGGATTGGACAATGGCGTCACACTCCTGGTGCATAAATGTGAGAGGTGTTCCCTGGTTGGCCATGGTGAGGGTGAACTGGCTCTCATCCACCAGGCAAATCTCCTCAATCTCGGAGGCATAGTAGACATCGTTGAGAAAGACGGGCTGACCAAGGACACGAGTCCGCTCAGCTGAGGTCACCTGTACTGCTGTAGAGCCAACCTAGTTAACAGGAAAACACAAAATACTGTTCTGGCCAACTGAAGTCTTGCTAGAGTCCATTGAGAGCATTAACATAAAACATTTTACACCCCAGAGAACAAACTACCTACATAGATTTATTTATAGAGATTGGAAGAAAATAGATTTTAATTAAAGCACTTGATGAAATTCTGTCAAAGCCCAACGCTACCTAATGTTTAACTGCCATCTTTGCTCTAGTATGAACAGTATTTCAACTGAAGAGAGAAACAACACATAAAAGGATACTGATTTCAACATTTTGACCAAGACTACTAGGGATGCAACCTCACCTTTATTGAGACCTTGGTGTCTTTGTGTGCCAGCTTGAGAGCATTATGGAAAACCTTAAGGTCTTCCTCCAGAGTCAGCGTGGCCGCAGGCAGCTTCTGTTGGTCTGGTTCAATGTGCTCGGCCAGCCTAGCGGGAGAGTCGATGAACTGTAGCCTCTTGCTTCCCTTCAGGCCCGTCAGCAGCCTCTCGTGGTACTTGGTGTACTCCCTCACCCAGGTGTTGCAGTTGTAAACATAGACGGCTGCTACATTCTCATAGGCAAAGCCAGGAAAGACCACAAACCACTTTGAGAGAAAGTCTGTCTTGAAGCGATTGCTGGGTCCAACATGTGTTAAATCCACCACAATCTCGTAGGGCTTGGCGTAATAGGGTTTTAGGGTGAGGAGGACGTGGTAGATCAGCAAGTCACCATTGATCTGGCCGGTTTTGAATCTAAAGAAAGAGAATGAAAATAAGACATGGTCAAATTCAAGTTCAGTTGAATTAAAGAGTTTCAATGCTTTTGTAGTTGCCATTGTGTTTTGAGCCAGCTGAGTACAGGTCTACCAAAAATCCTTAACTGTGTTCTTCTTAGTGCCATAATTAACACTACAATGAAGCCATATCAGTTTCTCAGAATCTAAAGTGCACAAACCATATTTATGCATTTCTTTTTTCTCTTCTCTCTGAGTTCATCAGCATAAGTAGTACCAAACCAGAAGCCTCAAATAACCTGGCCAGAAAAGAATCAACAAGGTTTCAGGAGGTGTGTTCACAGCACATCAAGAATAAGTCTGTCTGCAGTAGATTTCTCACTCCATTCCTCCACCAAGACCTCCACACCAGAGAACTGGTATGTTCAAATATTTTACTCAATATGATACCCCAAAAACTTAAAATGGCAAACTTATCTGCATTATCAAGTTCAATATTTCTGACGGGAACTGTTTGCAATGGCAACTTCATTAGGGCTAGGAATGCTATATACTACATTCATGTTTATCTTAAACAGGTTCATTGCAGGTTGAGCGTGGTTAATTTGTGATGAAGTGACAATAAGAGTCACTCTTATCTTGGTTAATTCATATAGAAATGAAAGCAGTAGATAACTTTGAACGAGATGTAAACTAAAACTCTCTTCTGAGTTGGAGTAAAATTAACTTTCTCTTAAACTTTCTTTCACTTTCAGAGCACAATGGAAGATACCAGAACTTCTTTCTGGTTATTTTTCCTTTTCATCCAGCTATCCTTCCATCCTTGCAACACAGATGAAAACCTTTCAACAGCGCGCACTGATGTTTACAACACAAAAGGTGGCATGTCAACTCCCTCTGTAAAGCCTGACCTTACTAACACTGACCACTTAGACCCTAACAATATTTCCACCAATGCTACTGGTGGTGATTGCTTGATTGACACCCAGATGGGGCTGATTGCAGTAGCTTCAGCAGGAGGGCTGATAGTTTGCCTGCTGGTCGCCACTGTAGTATTGGCCTGCCAGGTTTACTACATTCAGCGCCGTGTTCGTGCCCCTAGGCCATCCCGTTCCAACATGGACTTGGTAAGCAGTACAGGATACTGGGGCACAGACCAGTGTGAGATCGGAGGACTGGTTGGGCCGTGTGACTCCAGCGTCATGCTGGAGGAGGTGAGGGCCGACAGTGAAATGGAAAGGCAGGCTGCATTACAAGAGACAAGGGAGAAGGCTGAAGAGCATCTGCAGGAGGGGGCCACAGTGATGACATTTGATTCTGATGACAATACCATTCAGATGCAGAGCTCCAGCTCCAGGGACTCCTGTCTGGATGTTCCGAGGGATCTAGAGGACATGCCCCTTGTGGTTTGAGGAGGTAATGCAACTTCAAGCCTCAGACAAATTTAAAAACGAGAACTTCACTCAAGACAAACAAGAAGTGGTCAGTTCAACTGTGCATCTCTCATTTGAGTTCTATTCAGTTTAGTCCATCTCATAAATCTTTTATGTATGTTGATGTCAACAAGTGAGATGTCCTTTCAATAACTGTACCATTTGAAAACAAAGTACAGAGAAAAAAAATACATTTTTAGAATTTCAACTACTTTTCATCTGCATCTTTTATTATTATGTTATATAAAGTTCTATAGAGTTCTTCTGCTGACTGCATTCTTTTATTGTATTGGCCAAGTCTGTGCTCAAAAGAGTGATTCAGCAAAGACGTCCTCTTGGCCAACTTTTCAAAAGTAAGACTTTAGAAATATATACAGTATAAATAGTGTCAAATTCAACAAAATGGGGGAATCTTAATCATCTAACAAATATGATATGCTACATTCTTGCTTGGCAATATCCAGACTGCTTGATTTGGCTTCTTTTGCTTGTTTTACAACATAACAGAATGAAATGCCAACAATAATTTAAATTTACAGTGTAGACAAGGCAGAATAACAACTAATAAATCAACACGCTTATAAAACACCAAAGTGATTCCAAGATATATGGCCACATTTTACACCTGGGACATTGTGTGTTGCTGAAAAGAGAATTTTGAAGCCACAATGAAATAAAGGCCAAAAATATGGATATAGAGTCTGCCAAGCCCCCACTGTTTAAATCTATCTTAAAATCCAATTTTGTGAGTTTAGTCTTCAAATCACTTACTTGTACTGATTTGCTTTAATGTTACTGTACTTTCATAACTCATGTACATGGAAAAGATGTTTAAATACCTTGTGTTAAGTAAAAGGATTTTTGTATTGTGTGAATGTCTCCGTTGTTGATTCATAATTATTTGGAAAAATGTATGAACCAAATGGTGCATTAAAGACATAGTAAACAAATACAAATGTTTACTTATATATTTTTTAATGAAATTGTATCATTCACCAAACTCTTGACTATTCTTAAACTAGAATAGCTGTAGTTGCCTAGAGATTTTTTTGGAATGGGGCATTTTTGCATTTTGTATAGTAAAACAATTCAGGTGGCTAATCTTTTTCTTGAGGCCTGGGGGAATTGCCTAAATAGATGAAGCCAAGATCACCCCAAAGTTTGTGCGTCGTTCATTTCTGTGAAGAAAGGGATGAGATATTTACTTGAATGAATTGAACCTGCCTTGTTTGCACTGCACAGAGGTCAATCTGATTGAGCTTTGATCAGAAAAAAGGCAAATAGTCCCACATGCTTTTCACCACAGCATGCAAGTTAATTTCACCCTGCCAATTCTAGGCTGACTGCTACTTGATGCTGCATTGCAGCTGCATGGACTGCAAATTGTGTGCTCTCTATCTGGGCTGACACAAATGCTGTTCAACCTAAATCACTGTAGTCATAGGAAATAGAAAGGATTTACCATACAGATATTTTTCACAGCTTGTTTGTGAATTTTCATGCAGAATTTTGCTGGACATGCTTAGTACAGAGCAGACTCAAAGGTACGGGTGCTATCATTTATCAAGCTATTATCTATCACTACGGAGCATGCAGAGAAAAGCTAAGGTCTGGTCAAAAAGAAAACAAAGCAGTTATGTTAATAATGAATTTATGACACTGAAATAGTGTCATAAAGTGACATGTATATACATATTAGACACTGCAACAGCAATGCTTAGAAATATATGATCACTAAATATACTGTAAGCACATATTTTGTACCATCTGACCAATAACACCCACTTCCTCAAATTTAATTCAGCTCTATTTGGCCACATGTGCCATCAAGAGTTTCACAAAATCACCTTCACTTGTTCCAATTTTAAGTGGATCTAAACCTTTCTTTAGCAAGCACAACAACGTTTAAGGAGGGTTTTCTTTATAAAATACAATAAAAATAACATTTTATATGTAGGTGTTGGGACATCCTACGCAAAAGCCAACCTGAAAATGGCTGAGCATTTCAGTGCAGACAGTTCAGTGTGTTGACTGTTTCACAGTTTTGATGTCGTAAGGCTTGTGGAGTAGAACTTGAACTATGTTTAGCAGGCAGACGGATGCAAATGGTTGTCATCAGTTTCACAGCTCACACTTCCTGAAAGTTAAGCAAGAATTAGTCTTGCATTTCAGCTGAAAGAAGCCCTCTATGCCCCAAGTTCCTGCTTTCAATCAACAGGCATCCTGTGAGACGGGCTAAAGCACAATATGCTACAAGAATCTGACAGTTAACAGATCTTGGAACACCTAACAGGTCGCAGGGTACACTTTGTAAAGCCTTTAGTAAGTAACAATTTTATCATCTGAATTATTACTGTTTTCTTAGCTCTGAATTTTGTCTTAAAAAAGAAAACTTGCTCTTTGATTTAATGCTGGAGCCACATATAAGCGCTGTTACTGTGTACAGACAACTTGTGTAGATTTGAAAGACAAGTGAACATGAAAGCTACAAATGGATATGAATGAGAGAGGATGATGGAGAAGGTTTAAAAGATGTTACAATTAAAAATAATATTTCTGACAGGTAAGATTATTTAACACAGTAAAATGGACCATCTAAGCTATATGAACACTTTAACTGCCGTGCGTAATGTAACCAAACTAGACCCTTGTGATACATTACTCAAGTTGAGTTGCAATTCGGGGAAATGATGCAAAATGTATTCAATTTCACAACACTGTTTGTTTAAACCATTTCCTCATCAGACAGCATATCTGCATATCTACAGATGGAAGCAAGCCTGTTTTTTTCAGTGCTGCTTCCACTGATAGCAAGTGGTCCGGTGACACTTGGACAGAATCACAGTCTGACCAAAGGTGAGGTAACAGCATATATGAAGGGCTTCATGCTCCTAAGCATCCTGCAACATTTCATCAATGAAATGTAGATTCAAGACAGGCAGACAAGAAATACATTCATATAAATTCTTCCTCTACAGATCTTCTACCACCGATGACCAACAGAACATTGCAAATCCAGACAACACAACCTATTATGTCTTTAGTGAGCACCTCCACAAGGAAACCTGAGGCAATTCCATCTACTCCACATACAAAGGTCTCAGGAAACACATCCATCAGAGCTGATGAAAGTCGGGCAGTCGAAGAAATGATGAGAAACAGCTCTGGACATGTACAACCATCAAGTCAAACAAAATATTCTGTGACATCTGTAGAAAATCAATCAGAAGATATCCAAACAGCAGCAACTCAAAACATTTCATTCTTGTCTCAGTCAAACACCTCAACAGAAGGAATGGAGTCCATGACAAGCACGCTTTTAAACGCCACATCGTCTGCAGCAATGGTTTTCATCAATCAAACCGACAACTCAACTACACAAGCTACAAGTGTCCCTCCGCTGCACAGCACTACCTTAGAAGGTCAAGGCAAGAGATCAACCTCAATCACCACCCATGACAAAAATCTCACCAGCCCATCTCTCCATTCAACACCACCTGTGAACCTCATCTCCACTTCCAAGATGTCTACCAAGTTTCCTGAAAAAAACTCTACAAATACAGGCCGTGTCACAGATGGTGTTGCTACACTGCACACAAGTTCATACAAAACTTCAACAGACACAATAAAGACATCATCCATCCCCGCCACCGAGAAAACACAAGAACCTCCACCGAATCAAGGAAATGATGGAAAATCCAATAAGGGAGCAAATCATGGAAAAGCAGTGGCATGGATAATAGGTAGCGCCCTGGTGTTGATGATGGTGGGATTCCTGGTTATATTTGTGAAGAAACGGAAAATTCAGAAGGAACAGATAGCAATTAAAGACTGGGCTGGCCCTTCACCATTTCTCGAAGGTGGAGCTGATAGCAACAGCCAGGTAGAACTGAGGTCATCCAATCGAATTTCTCTGTCCAGCTTCCTGCCTCTGAGGCTGTCAAGGAGATTGTCCATGCTCCAAGAAACAGATGAGGAGATAGAGGACATTAACAATAGTACATTTGGAGATAAACGTCAAGCTGGAGTTGATGTAGAAGCTAACAATGGGACTGCTGTAGTTACTCCGGAAGACAAAGGCATGGGGGATGCTCAAAACACTGTAGAAACACGTGTGACCTCTTCACAAACCAATGACCTGATGTCAAAGAACGACCATACAACTTCTGCACCTTCAGTCGTCGGAAACCCCACAAAAGACAATTCTGCAAATACCCCTACTCTATCTGAAGCTGCAGACAAAAACCCACCATCATCGCTGGATGATGGCCTCAGTCAAGCTTAAGTGACCAACCCAACCAAAATATTCAAGCCTCGCTTTTCCTGGTGTCTGGGAAGCGACAACTATGATGAAAAACACTCGTCATTTCCAGCGGAGTGATGCTTATCAAGGCCTAAACTAAAGACTATTTTGCAAGAATGATTTAAAATAATAAACTGGCGAGAATGCGGAACTGCACATTCAGTCTTTTAGGCCTTAGAACAGACTTTGAAGGGCTTATTAAAGTTATACACCAGTTTTTTTACGACAAATAATGATTTCTAGGGAAATGACTGCCAAACTAGGTCACTGACACTGTTTTTTTGAACGCTGAAGCATTTTTGGAGATATTGAACTTACCATTGGTCCATTACAGACCCGTAGTCTGACAAACGGACCGGCAGGGAACCACAGACAACCATCCATCGAATGGAACATGTGTAAAAACATACTCTACAATAATTTTTAGTCAGATATTAATATGTTCACAATTGCCTCAGAAAGAGTTTTCCTCATTTTACCATGAAATTAATATATTTTTCATGGATTACTATCCTGTTGTACCTTTTTGGTGCTTTCTCACTTCAGTTCGCTGCTGGCGTCAATTGAAAACCCTGTGAGTCTCTGCACAAACACAAAGGGTACCTTTAGCATCCATAACTTGACGCCAGGGAACAACGCACCACTGAGAGAATGTTGCGGAGATATACATACAGGGTTCTGTAAGGCAAAATAGTACCCAAAGAAAATAGATTTTACAAAGCATTACTGTCATTATAGAATAACACAATTGTATTTGGGAATAGCATAACTTCTATTTTTGCACAGCTGAAGAAATAGAGCAGGGGTTCCAGGTCCATTCATAGACATACAGACATGGTAAAGTGAACGCTAAGTATCGCCAAAAAATTCTTCAACTTACAAAAAGTTTGGACACAATTACCCTGAAAACCATTTTATTTTGTAAGAGTATTAATTTAATTAGTAGCAAATGGCATTTAACTTCAACTCGTTTTATTCTATGCAATTGTAATTACTCTACTTCTGTCTCGTCTTCAACATAAAGCAATAAGGAATCTAAAGATCAATATAATTTTGTGCTAAAATGCTAAATTTGTGCTAAAATGCTGAATACTGATGACTATTTTGTATAAACTTTTTCAGTCATTTCAAGTAAAAATACCAAATATTTGCAGGCTCAAGCTTCTCAAAAGTGAGGATTTGATGATTTCTATTTAATTACATTTTCAGTTGAATACTGTTAGTGAATAGTGTTAAATTGTGCTTTAAAAAGGCCACCGCCTCAAGGATAAAGCATTGTCACTATAGGCTGAAGGAACATTCAGTACAAAGTGTGTGAATCAAAGTCAAAGTGAGGCTGGCCTCTGTAAGGCAGGTCTGATACCAATAGTGAGTGAGTTACTGCAATGCTGCTGCGCAGCTCCATACAGATAAGTCATACCCAGCAATATACTAATGGCATATACTAATGGCAGAAAGTCACAGATAAGAGGAGGATAATGTTGTAAAAAATATGCTTTCGGCTCAAGACTACATCAAAAGAAGTAGAAAGATACTGTAATCATACCATTTTGTTATATCCTTAACCCAGGATGAATGTAAAATATTAGAGCTGTAAGTAATGTGATTAGAGGCTCAACTGTAGGTTACTCTGCTTCTAAATTACAGTTATAAGCAAAGCAACTGTCTCTGTCCCAATCACCACTATCCCCACTGCTTTCTTCTTTCTTCCTATAACTAACAACTTTGCAAAGGTTGTTCCACTAATATCGCAACTGATGGTAAAGTAGATAATCATGCTGTGGTAAAGACAAGTTTAGTGAGATCACAATATGTGAAGCATAGAGATCGGCATAATTCTTAACATATGACTAAAAGCTGTAAATACCTTTGGCTAAATAAAGACTTGGTTGTGCTTTACACCTTGGCTTTCATGTAATTTGAGGTGGTTTACAAGTGTGAATTTAAAAAAAAGAATACATTGGCTGTTTCGTTTTGCAGACATTTCCTGCACTTGACCTGTTATAATTTGTACCCGAGTCAAATGCTCATATTCATTGTCTCAATAATTTATTATCTACACAGTATGGGTATATAGAATGTAGCAAGTTATATGTACAGTTGACAAAAACTGAGAAGATTAAATAAGCTGTGTATGCAGCAATGAGTAACATGCCTTTGTATCTTGTGTTTGCAGCAATACCTGCCTTGTAGAATGTAGTTAATGCAATAATGTAGTGTTCAGTGGATCTAAACATGGCATTATGCAATATCTGCTTACAAGACAATATTACTCTCTAGTGTACCATTGCTAGTGTGGGATATATAAGTTCATACAACAGAGCACCGGCTACAGTGCTGTCATTTTCCCACCCTCCACATGCTCAGTACTTTTTAGCTATCAGGAGCTACTATTGCTGACTGTCGGGATCTTTATACAAGGAGTAGAAAAGGACCTGAAGCTGGAGAGACAATGGCCCTCATTCATCAATATTTGCATATTTTTTTCTTACATTTATTTAAAAAAAAACACATGCCATCCTTGTTTCCACTGCCATTTTTGCACAATTAAAGTTGAGTCAATCTCATTCAAAACATATCGAGACTTTAAAT
>OMOW01028770.1:3887-14763 GCA_900312555.1 Lamprogrammus exutus | reverse complement strand
CCGATCTCTCAATCTGTCGATCTTCCTCTGGCCCTGTGACTAATTGGCTATTCACTATCAGCAACAGCTTTATTAGTCACAGGGACAGAGGAAGATAGACAGATTGAGAGATCGGATAACTCGTCCTTCATATTGTCATATATACTGTAGGTGACAGGGAAGCCATAACAGCAACAAAGAATACTGCTACAAATGGAGAAATGCCTGTATGTCATGTCACTATTTCTGTACCACATTATTTCCCTTACTATTTCCATCTTTTGTCTTTCATTTGAATTATTTTGCCAGTCTACAATAGGAATGCTAACAGAGTTTATTCTCATCAGGCTCACTGGCCCATTGTGAAATGTCCACTGTGAAATGATGATGTAACTGAAGACAAGGAGTCCCTGTCATCAATTACCATCATCACCTGGTCCTGACAGGGAATAGCTGGTGGGTTGGGCCTTGCACTTGAGATCCAAGATATCGGATCTAATCTAATCTAATCTAATCTAATCTAGCACAAACAAAAACAAACCAAATCTAACCAATAAATCCAATGATCCATGATCTGATGTTGTCTTTGAAAGTCTTTGGATTTCCAAACACCACATTTCAGTTTTTTTTGGGGGGGGGTGTTTAACAGAACATAAATGCTGGTATAAATCACAATTTATATGAAGCATGGCACCTGTAATTAGGTTTACCTTTTAGTGCAAATTCCAATCCTCAGCTTGGTTGCACTGATTCCCTTTGGTTTCAGAACACAATCATTGAGATTTAGGCCGTCTGTTCTGAAAGTGCTGGTTGATTGACTCTGCAAAACAGAATATTTTCACGCCATTTCACACTTAATCCAAATTGCCTCAATTTGTTCCGTTTGAGGTGGCTGTTAAGAAAATAAAGTCAAGGAGGTTTTTAAAGTAGATGCATGCACACAACCTGTATGAAAAACAAATTCCTTTCTGTAGTTGGTTGTCATTATTGTGTCAGATAGCTTCCATAATAAAAAAAAGAGTTAGAGGAAGGATCAAATGTCTAGTGGTTAGTGTCATTTGTGTCTCAGTATGTAAAATTCACCAGGGTGTTATTAACAACGTGCACAACTCACATCATCTGCAGCCCTGTGGGGCTTCAGTCCTCGCGTTCTGCCACGAGGCCTCAGGAATTATGTCCACATTCTACAATGTTCATAACTTATTTCACATGTCGCCTCCTATTTAGAATAACCACTGATGCAGTGCACCACTGGACAGTCATTATATTTGCTCTACAGCAGCAATCATAGTGTATGTCATGCTTCCTGAATGCACTTGGTGATTGAATGTTGAATGTATAATTGTAGAGCGATATGAATGTTCCTCTCTTGCATACATCTTGCAGAGCGCTTGTGTGCTACGTGAGAAGTCGTGTCATCTGTGAACTGTGTAGTAGCATCTGTGCGTGGTGAGTCCTTGCGTGTCTGCAGAAATGTATTACAAAGTGTTTCTGCACAGATGCTAAGGAGACAAATTCAGAGGCGGAAACAAGTGCGTTTACTTGTTTTGTACTCAATAACATTTTCAAGTATTGTACTTTTCACTCTACTACATTAATCTAAAGGCTGTAGTTACTAAATATAATGCAGATTCACACTTTAAAGGAGACATATGATGATTTTTTAAAATGTAATATAGTAGTGTATGTCTTTAACATTATCAAATTGGTAAACTTGAGGTTGATATCAGCAAGACAAACCCATAGTTCCTGAACTGCCCTGAAAGCTTTGTTTTAGATTTGTCCTTTACTTCCATAACATGATTTCATCAAGTGTAATGTGAATTTACCTGCCTACACACCGCCAAGTACGAGGCTAGAGAGAGAGTATTTGGCCATCATCTGTAAACTACTTTCATTAAAACCTGTAATACTTAAAACTCTAAAACGTATTTATCTGAAATCTTACAGGAAATTCTGTCTATTTTGCATTTATGCAATACACACAAATGCAAACTTTAAGATCTTACATGAAAGAATAACACAGTGCTGAGCTTTCATTTATGTAAGCTCTTTTGAAAGTCTCAGGTACCATTAATTTTATGTACAACATTGTATTCTGTGTAACAATATACTGAATTCGGAGTTATTAAAAACAGTGTGTGGGACATGAACAGTGTGAATGTGACATATACTGGGCGTTCACTGTATTGGGATCTGCAAAAGATTAATGATATCATAAGATAGTATATCAAAAAGTGAAGCATTTATTAATTTGGAGCTGGAGGAAGAACTCATTGCTTGTTTCAGCGTTCTATATTAGATACCACCTTACATGGATTCAGCAGATAAAAATCCATAAAGACATTCATCTTTTTGGCTGTGTAGATTTTTTGCAATTTTTTTTTACAGTATATGACCGTAACCATCGGTCTGTAATGTAATTGCATGTAATTTTGAGTATCACTCTGTCAGGGATTACAGGATATCAAGAAAATTATTTGCGTCAGGGTCACGTGGTGCGTCTCCGCTGAGACCTGCATGGATAACCTTTGCAGCTGGCAGCCTTTGAATAATAACTTAGGTGATGACTATAACTTCAATTTAATGGTTCAGCGATCATTCCGAGGAACTTTCCGATGATGAAGTTGAGTGAAGCCACTGATGAACCAGGAAGCTCAATTTTAAAAATAGTTATTCCATCACTCCAAACACGAATGTATGAGTATCACCGAATCCACAAAGGCAACTAAGACCCATGCATGTGTGATATTACGTATAGGAATATTCTAAAAACAGGCTCTAGTCATTGCACCACCTTAGGGATACTATATTTTTGGACACATTTTGTGCCTTGAATGTCCTTCAGCTTGCGCGAGCCTTTGTGACCGAAGTTGTGGTGAAAAGGGCTGACTGATGGGGAGGATACGTTGATGAGTTTGGCCTCTTTATCTGCAATGGGTCAGGATAAGCCTACATGTAACATTTGCACCTACAAGGTCATAGCCACAAGTTTTAGAGGGGAACTTTCTCATCATCCATCCTATCTGCAGGCCTTTGCTGCTGAGCCATTTACTGGTGTTTACTGTCACACTGAGCCGGTATAGAAGGAAAGGCAAAAAGAAGACCTCAGATCTCCCTGTTTGTTCTCTCTTTAGAGACAACAAAAGTAGTATCAATGGAGGTTTCTGGACAATGGCTTATTTCCAGGGTATGTGTGTGTGTGTGTGTGTGTACTCAGCAAGGTCGACATGAGACACCCACATGAATGTCATACTGTGTGGGAAACAACACACAGTTGACGTACTGTTTACTTTAAAGTTCAGTTCATTTTTATTCTCCCTTTTCATCTGGAGCTGTATTTGTATAACAAAAGAGCATAACTGTGCTGTGATATTCTAGCCTACACACACACACACACAGACACACACACACACACAAAACACAATAGGCCGTGATTACATAGGACTTTTGGTAACCTGTCACATTGCGAAATAAGATATTTTGCTCGTGGTGACTCCAGTTCCTGTAACTTTACCTGAGGGATGGATCTGTCTGCACTCTTCTCTGTACTCTACCTATCCTGACGTTCACACAGTCAGAACAGATGAAGAAATATGGAACCTGGCAATCTCCTTATACCCAATAAAACCTCATTTTGGGGTAATTTCCGCTTTTGTGTACAGATTACAACCTCTCTCCAACAGGATTTGCTGGCCTTTCGGTCATATTTTTCAGTGCGACCCAGTTTCGTATGTTGTTGCTCTCATAAGTCCAAACAAACCAAAGCAAACCACAAAGAGGTAGAATTTGCAGGACATTAAGAGGAGGGGGAAATAATATTTTGTCTGGAATTGCTGAAGTTTGAACCACTCATCTACATTTGAAGGTGCCAGTAAAAGGTGATTCTCACCAGACACACCGTACACAAGCCAAAAAGTTTACTTCACAGCATTGTTATGAAATTATGCGCTGCACACCAGTTTCTGTTAGTGGATATGTTCGTGGAAGTAATTACATGGGTAATCATCACTCACAGGCAGACTATAGGCAGAGACATGAAAACAATTCCTCTGGTTTTATGTTACACTCTGCCCGGTAAAACCCTCTGGGAGGTCATATGAATGGACTACTAATAGCCAGATACTCTGTTGCAGGGTAATTCATCTTGAAGTTATCAGCGATCTCAGTTAGCTTTGAAAGGAATATGAGAATCTATGAATAAACATTTTCAGACAGGCTTATTGGCTGGCGGAATTATTGATTAACAGTTCAAAACAATATTCCCAGTTATGAAAGGAGGAACATTGTTACACTACTATTATAATGTTACATGTTGAAATTCACAGCTAAGTTTTGCTTTAGCTGCACAGCTTTAAAAAAACAAAACAATAGTCAAGCCATGCAAATAATTGTTTTATTCTGCTGCGATGGAGATGCAGTGTCTCTGTACTGGAGCTCATATAGCTGAAAACCACATTTCAATAGTGACACATTTGTGACACTTATGTTGACAACACTGAATACAGACGTGCAGCTCAGAGGGCCTTGTGATATGAAGGATAAACACAGTTTTTTCTGCTTTAATAATTCATGAGCCAAACTGTAAACAAATTGCTGGAGGCAAAGCAATGATGCATGCACGAAAATCCCTCGTGAAGTACATTTCTTACTTTGCATTGTATATGGAGGACGTGGAGAACTGCGAGCCAATACATGTGTTTTATTAGTAGGGAGATGGAATATTTATTGACCCATCAGTGAATTTGATTGTTTCTGGGGTGTAGAAAAGACACAGAGATATTGTTTTGTATCTCTAGTCCCTGTCTGACAGTGCGTAAACAGTGAAAGTGCTGCAAAATTAAATGCCTGTCCAACCAAGACCGACTAGGCCCGTTCTCATTTGAGTCAAAAGAACCAGCTCATAATGAGATTAGATACCTCAGCTTTGGAAGATAGCTTGAGTTTCATTTTTATTTATCAATCATGCATGAGGTCGCGGAGATAAGACCAAGGTCAGCAGGGCTCCCTGGCAGAGGGACTTTCATTAATACGACCACACTGATCTGGCTTTCACACTCACGCCAGCTGTGCACCAGTGCACGGTTTGAAGCTTAGTCCATCAAAGGAATAACTATGCATAACTATACATTCATGTAGCAGCAGCCACTATCACCTTTAAAGCTTCATGGAAAATTTCGTACCAGAGAACAAAATTATTTATTAAAAAAGGAAAAAAAAATCTCATTACTATATCATCAATTTAAACTAAACCATTGTTATTGAACTCTTATGGTTTTACTTTTCATCTTTAGTCAACTTTTAGCAAATTATTGTATATAGTTACTTCGTGAAATGTGCTTCAATCAGGATAGTTTGTTGGTTAACACAGAGCAAACAGAAATCGACCCTGTCTCCTATACATTCTATATGCAAATATAATGAATTCTCAAATACGTTTCTTACAAAACACATTTTGCTCCCTGATTACATTTATTTATTTATGTATTACCAAAGCAGAAAGTTCTTGTAGTACAGTACAGCAATTGTGTACAGTGCTAGCATTGGTCTCTGGATTCAAAACAGACCCTGAAATAAAAATAACAACGTAAACAATGTAAATCTATAAAATGAGTTCTCTTCAACCTGGCGGTTTATGTTGCCTAAACAACTACTTCACAGTAATGGTGTTTTAAGTGCATACTGTAGGAAAATTGAAAATAGTAAACCATGTGCAGAGACATGACACGTGTGTCCAAAAATGTTGTTTATTCTGTTACATTTCATAGTTACTACATTTTGTTTGGCAAAGTATTGTATCTAAAGGTCATTCTTAAGGGACAGTGTTGCAGCTGATTGCATAAAGGACGATGAAGTTGACCTACAATTGGAGCAATTTCTTGATATATGGTTATTGCATATTTTGTCAAAAGGGACTTACTTTCTGCCTGAAAGTTAATGTAAACAGGATAGAGACAACAAGGACAGCTCATTGGCTGGATCGGTGTGCAGAATGGGGGACAGTTGGTGTGGGCCAAATCTTGACAGGTCTTAACCTTCTGTGGCAGGAAGTTAACTTTCCACGTGACAGACAGCCAGCCTGTCTGAACAGACGGCAACATGTGCACACATTTAAAATATGCAATTACTTGCACATTAATCTCTTGAGAATGTCAATGAAGATGGCTAATATAATGTAAAAAGCTGATGATTTCGCTGTGAATTTAGCCACCACACAATGCATTGAAATCACCTGCCTGTGGACTTTAAATATGCCACATGCGCAGACACTAAATAACTCTGACTATTCATGCAAAGCAAGATACGCTCAAGGCAACACTGTCTGAATTAAGAAGTAGGACAACCATGACTACATTTTAATTGAGAATATATGGCATTCATTTGATTGATTTGTTTTTCTAGTGGCTTGGAGCTCAGCATTAGTGCAACCAGTGGAAATTATCTGATAAAACTCAACATACAGAGTGCTTTAAATTTATGCAGTTTACACGAACAACTGTTTATTAGGGCTGAGATGGCGTATTTACATCAGGGTGACAAGAAAATGACTTTTAACTGCTGTAGGAACCCAAAAAAATTGATGCATAGAACTCAGAGGTAGGGAGTAAGTATGTTTAATCAAGTGCTGTACGTAAGTATAATGTTAAGGAACTTACTTTTGATATTTGCATTTTGTGCCATTTTCGACATCTACTCCACTGTGTTTCAGAGGGAATTATCTCAAGTGCTGTAGAAGGTTGGAGAGTGTGCTGTAGTGTGGAGGAGGAGGTTTTGGATTTTTTTTTTTTTTAAATCATTTCAGACAAGATAGAGATACAAGGTTTGTCGCGCAATGTCAAAAGGAAAACCTTGTATCTCAAATTATGTGGATCTAATTATTAATGCATACATACATATCAGATACATGTTAATATTTAATTATTCAGCACCCAGACAGGGGCCATTCTTCACAATGACTCCTTGTGTTGTGATTACTTCAGTAAAGTTTATTGCCAATATATACTCACTTAAGTAGAATTTCAAACTAGAATTTTAAATGCATCACTTTTACTTGTAATAGAGTTTTTCTCCAATATTTGAGTACTTGTTCCAACTCTGTGTTCACTATCTGTACCAAATTGTTGTGTTCCCGCAGTTTTGTGTAATTTTGAGGGTTTCCCCCAGACTTGTTGTCTCACGTACTATGATTGTGACATAATCAGAGTATAATGAAGCATCAGAGGTGAGAGGCCACAAATGTGCCACGTCCATCTTTCCATAAGCCGTTTTACCATCTGAATGAGGGGGCATCCTGCAGTTGGAAGGCCTGGAGGCTTGAAGGTTGCACTTATCATCTATTTCCAGCTCTGAACCTGTCAATATCTCCATAATTCATCACCCACTCCTCCCTCTTGTCCTCTCTCTCTCTTCTGTTTGTGTTCTAAAAGCCAATGGATTTGTGTTTCACATAAGAATAGATAGGGTCCAGCACAAAGATGCTTATGCTACAGCGGTGATACCACAGTAAAGTGACCCTCGACACATATAATTATCTAGGACATGATCACATGTAAATAATCTGTAGCCGTGTTTAAATGAACACAAAGCATTAAGTGCAGGAAAACGATGGTGCGTGATTTAGCAGAGGGAAGGTGAACACCACGTTGGAGATATAATTCAACCCAATTTCACACATTTTCCCATCTCTGTCTTAACTTCATATACATTATTTGGTAATTACAGTATATCAGATGTAATATCAGAAGATTTTCCTGCCACAACTGACAGACAGAATGATCTCGGTTTGACCTTAAACAGGGATTGTTTTCTTATGGCCCTTTACTCTAAAAGCATAAACCCTTAAATGTTGGAAAACATCAAGACAAAGGTTTGAAAATCCATTTTCTGTCCCTTAATTACATTTCAGCAGTGCACTCACAGATTTAGTTCTCATTCTGTGCCTGTGTTCGTCTGTTTAGTCAGTTTAATAGGGCTCTCCCTGACCTACATGAACAGCACTGAGCGTTTTCTCTATGATCCCTGCATGACAAATTATTGAAAACCAGAGCTGTGGTTTTCCATATTTAATTTTCCCTCTCCAGAGAGTTCTGCAATGCACTTAACAAAAAGAGCACTTAAATTACACAATTCCCTTCGACAAGTACAAAGTATTTTGTCATCGCTGTTGAACAGAAGAGCGTGAAATGGTTTGAAGCACTTGCACTGAACATCTGGGTAAAGATGAACTCAATGTGTGAGTAATTTTCTGTATCGTGGGACCAAGCGACAGTTTTCTATTCGGTCTCCCTGTTGGCCATCAGTCTACTCTCCATGTCCATTATCCAGATGGTTAATGTGGTCTATCAGTTTGTGGATGCTAAATACTCCACTGACAGCTGATAGGACAGGGGATCATGGTGTATTTAAAGGAATATATCACTAAAATCCATCCAAAATTATGTGTGATCCTAAAGCAGGCAGTTAGTTTCGTCAAAAGCCCAATTAACAACCAGAGCATCATTTGGTGATTTCTGTTAAATCCCTGGTCAGGTCGAGTGTTTGCATTTTAGATCTCACAAAGAAAAATACCTAAAGCTGCATTTGCATCAGAATCCATTATGAAACGGGCACACTGCAATTGTAATTTTGCTGTGTAACATAAAACATGATTAGGAACGTCAATAATTGATATAAAATACAAGTAAAGCCAGACAGTCAATCAGATAAGGCAGCTAAACCCAATGACTTGTGAGGTTAAGAGAATAAGAGAAAGGGAGGCCAATCATTACAAAGCAAAACACTCAGTTAAACTTGGTCTTTAGCCTGGATTTTGGGATTGGCAAAAGGCAGTGCCAGATGATCTCAATCTGTGCCTCGGCTCACAGGGATTCAACAACACTGCAACGGGTGTAATGTGATCCTAATTCTTACTTAGAGCATAAAGCCATGTTGCTGAATTTCATACAGACTGAAGTCAAACAAAACGGCATCACCTGTTGAAAACCTGTGCTGAAGAGCTACAGTACGCTCAATAATGATCAACAGAAGCTACGCTCATCCAATCAAAAACACCATTGTAATAGAAGTATGAGTCAAAACCTTGCCTGAATCAGCAGACAGAGGCGACTTCACACAGCATTTCTCTGCGCGGAGCTTGAACATTTTGCAACTTCAGGAGCTTGGAGTGGAGTCTGTAAAAAAAACAGAAATGCATCAGATGGATAAAACATGAAATGCCTACAGTGCAAACGCAGTGCAAAACATTTCAAGCCCATTGGAAATGACTACAAGAAGACACCCTTGGGTGCTAAAATGTGCTGTGTGATTGCCGCCTCAAGCGATTTCTGATTTCAGGTTTCAGATAGACTCCCAAATAATTTTACATCCACCAGATCCCTGATACACCATTTTCCTGCTGCTACATCTCTGATTTGGCCTTCAAACACTCCAACACTTTTTTTAGTTCACTCGGCTCGCTATACATTCAATTATTGCCGCCAATTTACTTCATCTCTGTCTTTATCGCTCGGCAGCCATGCCTGCACATCATCTCCAGTAGGCTTGTTTGCTGGAAAGGTCCGTACAGTACGACCACCTTTCACATTACAGGAAGTCATTTGATTCACTTTCAATGCCTGGAATTTCACATCACCACACCATGAGCTTGATGAGGAGCAGATACTGTGATAAGGTGCTGACTTTGGACTGCCTCTTTATCTTACTGTGAACTGAGAGAGTCATATTGTATTAATGATAGGGATGTAGGAGCCCGTCGCAATATTGCATTAAACACAAGTAAATTGAATGAAATGCCTAAAAGTTTCCATGTGGACGTTTTAAGCGAGTTTCAGAAACACCTGCAACATAAAATGCAAATCAGTGTGTGCTTATATGAAGTGCAAACGAGAGAACACCACAATTAGTTTTTTTAATGAATATGTAACCCCGTTCTGTTTTACATAATGCCTCCTACCTAAGACCTAACATTTAATTCAGTGAATGAATGTTTCTCCTCTGTCCCTTCTGTCCCCACACCATGTTGTGCGTTTTGGGGGAAAGAGAGGATTCAGACTGGGACAGAGTTTCATTCTTTTTATTTCTATTTTCACACACATTTTGAGTATTTACATGAAAAAAGAGAATGTAAACTACTATAACTACTGTGTGAAGGGCACGTTTCCACATAGATAAATGAAACATTCACCTGCGAGCAAGTGAGGTCAACTGTGACATTTTCAGATGAATAAAAGTAAATGTTTTTGTAACTCACCACTTTATCCAACACAACACAACACCAGACCACAATTCTCTTTTAAAAATCCTGTGAAGGTGATTTTACTTTTCTGGCAGCAGCTGCAGAGTCTTATTTGGAGTAAACATGAATGTTGAATTGAAACAGCAGCTAACATGCTGCAATGGCCACCAACAACAGATGAAGCACCACCTGCAGAAACTCAAATTGCAAAAAGGAAATCACTGTGAGATTGCTAAAATTTGGCATATTTACACTTCAGATTTTTATCTTTTTTTGCTGCTGTAAATCTCACATTATATTGCTTCTAATGTTGCTTGATTTAAAGACCTAATTCGTCTCACAGGCTTTACTCCATTGATATTTCCCCTGGTCTTTGCTGAGATTATTTGTTCCACAGCGGTGGATTTAGAGGTCTTAAATCAGCGCGTTTATTATTCCAGCTGTTGGGAGGCAGGCACGTTTGGGTTTGGACTGTCTGTCTCCGCTGAAATGTTTTCTCAGCTGTTCTCCCTGCATCACACAAGCCTCCCCAGGCAGCAGACTAGAAGAAGGACCCCGCCACCCCCCACCCCATCAGGACAAGCCCCTGGCTTCCACCCTGCGGGAACCGCTTGGATTCAGGCGGCCTGTTAAACCGGTTTAAAGGATGGTGTATTTTCTCTA
>OMOW01028768.1:0-11143 GCA_900312555.1 Lamprogrammus exutus | reverse complement strand
AATATGAAGAACTCAGCTTTTACTATGATTAATGAAAGCTTGTTGCCTTGGTTTTTGAATATAGCAAAGGTTAAGGTTTCAATCCCCCTCCAATAGCAGAACTGAACATGTGCATGGTGGACTAAACAAGAGCCAACGCAGAAGAATGCAAACAACCACGTCACCTACTGTGCATCATGGAACAGAAGAAATCCTACAAATATTCAAACTTTGCACATTTATACATTTTTCGGGTTAGGGTTAGAAGTATGTAGCCTGAACTTGTAATGACATTAACCATATTTGCACAAAATCATGAAAGAACATTTCGATGTCGCACAATACCAATTGACCAATCACATCCTTCATGTTGGAATACTGATGGGAAAAAAAAAAATTGATGCTCTTTCAAGTTGCCTATTAATGAAATCAATTAGCTACTCAGACTCACTCAGGCCGTTGCATTCCATCCTGCGTAATAATATACAAAGTGACTCCTGAACCGGCACTGGTACCCTGACTTCACAGAATCCCTACAGTCATCAACTCAAGCCTGTCGGATTGGGAGCCTGTGGAGTCTGGGTACCGGAGCGGGTTCAACTAATAATGTAACCGTGTCTCCATGTTACTCCATTACTTTATTATATCTTTGTATGTGATTCCTAGTTTAAAATACATTGACATAGCTTCCTGAAGATCTCATTCCCTCACGTTATGAGTTGTGGCCATGTGTTGTGTGTCACCAACTGACATTTCTTTGCTGAATCTATTCACGCTCCCCGTTTCTGGCTTGTTCCAAGGACAGTATTCAAAACAATTGTCTGCTGTAACCCAACATGATCTCCCTCTCTTATGATTATCCCTTTTAATTGCACCATTCATGCACAGAGGACAAAGCATTCTCACATCCTCCAATGCAGCTGGGGTTCATTGTAACTCCTTCTGAGTGTCACCCAACAACCTGTAGCATCCTTAAGAACACTTCAAACTCTAGGATGTGTCACAAACAAGATCAAGTGTGCCACCCGGAGCAAATCTTTATATTAGTACAGCCGGTACTAAAGGGAATTTGGCACTCCTCTCTGTGAAAGCAAGCTTCTCCCCAGTTGTCCATTGTCTCACATCCAAATCAGTGAGTAGTATAATTCCCTCTCTTTCTCTCTGACTTGTCTTTCTCCTCTTATTTCCATGCAGTCACTCTTTCCTTGTGTGGAAAGCCTTTTTCGAGCATCAAAATAACAGAAACTGACTTGTAATGTCTAAAGCCTGCAATTGCCTGAGCTTCCAGTCCCAGTCTCCCCGCAGGAGAGAGATACCTAGTGACAATTGAGTGTCTTGTAACCATTGCTATTAGTTCAAGATGATTCAGGAGGGCAGGGTAATTTAAAGTTTAAAAAAAGTAAAGGTGTCTCCGGCAAAACACAGTAATCATAATGTGGGTGAAAGTCAAGCGTACCCAATGTGCCTTTTTTGGTTTATATGCAGGCACACATTTGAGCAAGTGAAAGTAACAAAAGGGAAACAGTGAAGAAGTATGAAGTGATAAGCTGTTATTGTTTTCACAATTTTTTCCACCCTGGTCTGCAATGTTGGATTTGGGTCATACTGGGATATCACTTGGAAGAGGATATTGCTTAGGTTATTGCACTGTCCCAGCAAAGCCAACAGCTGCTGAAGGGGGATTGGGGGGTTATAATTTCAAGGTGAGGAGGATGGTGTTGCACAGATGCCGCCAGGCTTTTGTTAAGTTTTACTTCACCCCCCTGTCCACTTTTATTTGGCAGGCAGAATTACACTGGGCCGCATCTGCTAGTACCCTGGGCTTGTGTGCTGAAATATTCAAAATGTGAGGGGTGAAAATAGATAACACATCAATGAATAGTTCTGATGCTTGAGCAAGAGTGGGTAAATTCACGAGAACCATTCAGAGGGATAGAGCAAAAAAATCTATATAGAATGCAAAAACTCTGCTCTACATATTCATAGCAAAAAGTCGGAATTATGCTTTCGTGAATTACATATTGTGAGACCAATTTTAATGCAAGAGAAACACTCATAAAGCGAGAATGTTCCGGCGTGTAAGAAAGTGAAAGACCTATTACAGAAGCCAGTGCAATCCTGAAATGAAGTATAATTTAGATTAATTTGAGCTGGCATCTGTTCATGGCAACCTTCCAAAAACACTTAAGGGACAGACAAGGATATCACTGGAATAGTAATTCACTGTCAGTGGTAATGTGTTCTGGAAGAATCTCACGTTGAATGCTCAATGATGTGGAAGTACCTTTGAGATCCAGGTTCCTGGCTCCATTGGAGTGCTGAGTCACGGTGCGTGAGTCAATCTTGAGCGTGTGTACATTGTTAGCGTCCCGGGACACCACCACATTGTGCCACTGGTTGTCATTGAGAGGCTTATCAGAGTTGCCCTTCATCAGCGACGGCCCATTACCGAGGTCAAAGACATAGTGGACGAACCTGTGAGGAAAGACGTCAGTATAGGGACTGTAGTGTGTGTGTGTGTGTTATCATAATTATAAATGTTACAGCTGGATTGGAGGATCGGGAGATGGAATTCACTGTCAAGAAAGCTATTTTTCAAAAAGGGATTCATATTGTCTCATCATAACACATTTCCGCTAATGACAGACATTGATGGCAGGTCACAGTCAACAGTACTCAGCTTAAAGATGAAATGATTGAAGATTGAATGACATTCTGCTGCCTTGTTTTCTCCTTAACACCGGTTTCACACATGCCGCGAGCGAGGGAATTGACAGTTAAATTGCATTGTTAATGAATCCCCACCGGCAGCACTTTCATATTGCAACGTGCAAAACATGAACAGGCTACCAAAAACAGGGACTGAGTCAGGGAAACGGCGATATCTGGTCACCTCTGTGTTTGTCTCTACAATCCTCTGTCCTCACCACCTCTTTCATTCAAGTTAGCTAGCTAACTAACACTAACACTGGCTAACAGTAGCAGTAGTAAGCTTGCTAACGTTAGCTATTTCAACTGATTTTGTCTCAAATTAAATAACGTAGCATGCTTCTAATCACATATTATTTTAGAAATATAATCATTTCAACATACTGCTGCACATAAAGCCACGCAGTTCTAGATTCACTGTTGCTTCCTTTTGTGTTTGACATGTAAACACAGAACCTTTTGTGTAAAAACTCCTTTTTGTCCACAGACATAATGTTCCGCCACACCAATATGGCATCTTTTGTATTTTGGGTTAAGGCTATTGTGTATGGTTCATTTGAGGTATGTGTTTATTCTGATTCCATTCCAGTTCTTTTATGTAGTCTCTTGTCTATGTCTAGCAGAGCCAGCTCAGGCTATTGTGCTGTAACACTGCTGAATATGGAGGACAAGAGGCAGGGAGATACCCAAGCAAAAGCCTCTTTCTAGATGTAATTATGAAAAGCTTTTCAGTTGATACAATTCACGTTGAAGCCATCTTATTTCAGGTTTATGCTAGATTCTTCTGGGTTTTAAAGAAAATTCACCAGGAACATTGCAGTTCACAGAAATGCCGTATGCTCACAGTTTTGCATTAGGAGTTATCAGTAAATGGATTGCCAAGTAAATACCCAAGAAACCATTTCCTCAGAATAAAAGGCCTGAATATGTCTCCCAATTTCTTTTTACCCCCGACTAGTGAGAATACACAGCTTTCAACTGAAGGAAACTGATTATTGCTCACAGACCTATACAAAGGAAGTTGAAAACACCATAAATGGAAATGGGGGACAACTACATGCACTGCCTTTGTGAAGGAAGCTACGTATATTTGAAGAAACAATAAAATGATGTACAAACAAGCAGTACCACTCACCCCTTCACCAGTTCCACAACAATAAAGTCGCTCCCGTCTCCAGAGTTGAAGAGCATCAGGCCGTCTGGTGTGGTGGTCTTGAACTGAAAGAAGAGGTGCATGGAGGCGTAAGCCTGCAACGTGGCGAGCGCTAAGTAGCTGCCTTTCGTTCGAAACGTCACTGGGTCTGCAATGATGTGGCGCATGCCAAAGCGGGCATTCAGCTCGCAGTAGGATATGTCTCCATTTTTGCACTGGTCTAGGTAAGGCAAACCATTGAATGTCAGGCCCTGGAGATGGCCGATGAAGTTGGAGGGCACCACGGATATGAAGCGGCGCTCAGTCATGATCCCCGTCTCAATGTTGTGGAATTCAAGACGTGTGTGGGCACCAGTCATCTGGCCTAAAAAGGTGGAGTACACAGCAATTAGGATGTAATTTAGAACGATGAACTAGTATTTAACTGTTAGGAAAATAAATGTAACTGTAGAGTAATGCATATTTTACTATATTACTATGTACTTTCAAGAAAGTTTTATCGTAAGATCAAGGTCATAATACTTTACTGATAAGCTATTATATGGCTTTTGCATATCCCTAATGTGGTTATACGATCTTTAAAGAACTTAAACTGCTCAAAGACAGTGTACCTATGCATTTATTGCAAAGCTTTACAAAGGCTGAGCCTATTTTGCGAACCAATTATGAAAGGAATTATAGAAGCATTAAATTGCAGAGAATCTGTCGTTACTGCTCTACATGCTGCGATTTATGTTGTGTTTACTGGGAGATGTGGAGTAATGTGCCTGGCAAGCTGCCGACAGAAATGCCTTCTCCGCTGAAGCTTGGCCAACCCGGCAAGGACTCCCTGGGTTGCTCTCTCCTTTTTCTCTTCCATGAACCAGTTTGTGAACCAGTCAGAACTGGCTCATGGTGACTCCTAACTTCACAGGGTCATTCCTTGCTTCCAGCCTTGATGCATCTACTTTTGTTTTAAATTTTGTTTTATCTAGTTACCACCTTTGTCTCACCTCTTCCCTCATCTTTTACCCTGCCATTCTTTTGCCTGAGGCTGAGTACCGTGGGTGCCGGTGACTCCACCTCGTTTCTTTACCCATCATCCTTCTCCTGCTGTTTTCTTAGTAGGTGGTGAATCCTGTCTTTCCTCTCTTTATACACAGCTACTCACTTTCAAACCAGCATACTCTGGCAAAATAACGTCCTTTATGTTTTCTGTTGTGTTTATCCTTCCTTCATCCATTACACAAATTCCATTCAGTCTTCCAGCCTGTTCTATATCCGCATTAATACACCCAAGCTTAATTTGCAGGAGTTTCCAGCAGCTTGTTACAATTATCATTATACCTGTTTACTAGGAACTGACTGCATAGCCAAATTATTTGAAATGACTTCCTGTGGGTTAAATCATGACTACTGCTGGGTTTTCAGGCTTTACTCATTAATTAGTATTGGAACAAATAGTTTCAAATTCAGTAATAATACAGCATTTAACCATTTGTACTAATACATTTCAGATCAATAAGTAATTACCCAAAACACTATCCTAACTCCACGTGTGATTGTTGTTATCATAATCACAGTGACAACTGGCAAAACTGTTTACTTTCAGCGGGTGGATGCTCTGTCAGGGGGGATAATCCATGTGCATCTGTTTGTGCTGTATGTGCTAACTACCAATGAATGCATCCTATACCCTGTGAAAACTAACCTTCCACTGTGACGTTATCCACAGACAGCTGCAGGCTCTTTCCTCTTCGCACCACCTTCACTGTGTGCCACTCGTTGTCGTTCAGCTTCTGCCCGGCGAACAGTGTTTCGGGTCCTTTGCCTGTGATAGAGGGGGTAGGTCAAATCACCAAGCGGCACAGCTGGGATGGTGGGTGTGCACACTAACCTACCCACTCTCAGTTCACATAGGTGAAAGCTTTTGGAGAAAACCTGCTTGTTTGCGAAACACATGCGTGCACACACTCTCACTTTTAGTAAATTGGAAGAAGTAAAACTCAAATATCAGGTCTGACAGACTGTAAAATTGAATGTTTTCGCAACACCAAGTGTTTCAGCAGGGTGTCATAAGACAAATAAGTTGTATCCAACAGAGTGAGTAAATCACAACAGGCAGCCAACAATGACTGTCAATGCTGCGTTACCAACATTATAGGAAGTTATGATTTGCTTCCCCAGAGCATTTCATATCTCAGTAACAGACCCTGTAAGAGGGAGAGTCAAGTGCTCATTACCTCTTTCCACTCCTCCCATTACCACTCTCCTTGGCTTGCCTCCCATGCTGCTGTCTCGCCTTTGTCACTGATGGAGAGTTGGTTGCGATTCCGTATGGTGTTACACAAATGCTCATTAGAGCCATATTTACATTAGTGTCGTTTCAAACAAGGGAAGGGGTATTTATATCCTCCAAATTACAGAGCCACATTAGAATGAATTGCCAGAGAAACAGAAGGAGTGAACACATTGACTAAGACAACAGACACAAATCCCTCCTCTAACAGAACATGATGAAACACGACTCATGGGTAAAATGAGGACGTTGGCTCAATGGTAGTTGTCCAGCTGACATGGGTTACGCTGCCTCCATTTCCCTACTCCCTTGAATCCTGAGACTGTCCCCTGCATAGTGTAGTGTGACAGTATTGGTACTGCCGCGTGATGGCACTGTAGAGCCATCAAATGTTAGTGCTGAATTTCCAGGTGGTTCACGAGGATACCAACACAACATCGCATCGCAGCCGGTCCAATGCTCAGATTAACTGCTTTGTGTAACTTCATAAAACAGCACCACTAAAAGGGTGGACTCCCAAGGAAGTGCTTTGTAAAAGTGAATCAATTGGGAACCAATAAACGGATGACTTTTTACAGTGTTGGACATTGCTAAAAAACTTTCCACTGGATATATTGGCTTGTTTTTACCAGTTTACACTCACTTTTTCACATTTATGTTGGCCAGCAGGCATTTCACTGAGTGCAGTGGGAGGAGGGAAATCATTTTGAGACTCTGGCTGAGCCCACGTTGTGTGTGAGACGATGTGAGGAGCATCCAGGTTGCAAAACCTCCTAGAACCTTATGAAGAAAGGCTCAATTTGCACAAAAATTGACATGATGTTATGATGGATGTTTTTTTTTACAACTTTGACATGCTCACTTAAAAAATACTGCTGAATTGCGACTGAAAATGCTAGAATGAAAGCCCAGGTTCTCTGAAAATAGATAAATAAATTGTGCATGATGCCCGAGTGACAGAAAAATGTTACTCTATCAAGATACGTATATGCAGGTTGAGACCTATGTTCAGCGTTCTTCTAGATTCAAAATCTAAAATAAAGGCCTGGCAGCAGTGGCCCTGCACAGCCGCAGGGCACTATGGTGAAGGCAAAGAGTGATCAAATGGAAGAAGTGTAGACCATTCAGTTGCTTTGAGATGACTTTTGTACAACACATGTTTTGGAGCAATGACCATTGTTGGTGATAAAGAAAGCAGTCTTACAAAATTATGATCAATAGTTGTTTATCAGAGCTCTTGTATTGGAAATTTCTCTGCACTTCCATGATCAGTGGCTAGCATACTGCACTAGGCGTTCCAGTAGGTGATAACGTAAAGTCTGACAAAATGTGATTGTCTCCTTCCCAGTTGTGTGTGAAACTATTTAGTTCAGAGGAAAAAGGTCCATCAATTGATGGCCCTCCTGGCACAAACACACACACAGCCCACTGGAGAATTGTTTTCCCATTTACCACTGTTACTTTATTTTTATTTATTTTTCATGGGCTTTTTGTCTTCAGCCACATGAAATTGGATAGAGAGACTTTGATCACACAATGTGTGAAGTAAATAAAAAGGAAAAGGCTGCTATACTGCTGCAAACAGAACAAGAGTGGATGAAATTTGCCAGCAGAGACGTTAAAGCTGCTACAAAGATGGATAGGAGAATGGGGGGGGGTTGAGAATGGATGCTGATGAAAAAACTGAGTAGCAAAAAAAACTTGAGAAAGAAATTACAACAGAGCAACAACAGTGTTGGTTGGCTGATGTAAAATCGTAAAAGCTAGAAGAGTCCAGTGCAGTGCGAATGAAAGGGACCAGCTACCCTTTAGAAAAGAATCCATGTCATGTGTAACCTACTCTTGTCTCTGGAGACAGAGGATAGCAGAGTGGGTTGGGGGTCAGAAATAGCTCTCAGTGACAGAATAAACTGCAAATCTACTGCTGCAGAGTAGAGCTTGACATCTCCTGTCTTAACCCGTCTGGACCTGACTTTTCACGTCACGTTGGGCCCGATTCGGACATAATTTCTAGCATACACGTCAGGCCTGGATTCAAGATTAAACATTCGAGTTCAGCTCAGCTGACCAGATCAACAACTGCACCAACAAAGGTGCTGAGTTGATTTTTGTGTGGTACTGTTTGAGCTCAGGGCTTGGGGATTGAATTAAAAATTCTTCCCTATGTGTCGAGCCAGGCTGCACATGAAAACAAATTCCTCAGGTTTGGATCGGGTTCAGAATGAAAATATTATGGGCCGGGTCAGACTAAGAATTCAATCTTGGCTGACAGGTATAGGTCCAGATCAAAATTTCAGGGCCGATTCGAGCTCTACTGCACTGGTCTCTGCAGGCTTGTACTTCTGCCACGTTGCACTTCTGGCAACACCCCGATTAACAGGCTTTCTTCTATACAGTATACAGCTTCATTCTACACCTGATGGAAATGGCCTTCCATATAATTCTATAATGCCACTGACTGTGTGCCCAGAAATGCAGTAACTTTGAAAGGTGCAAAGTGTAGTGCAACAACAGTTTTCTGCACTCTGTGATTCACTCCTGAATTACCCAAAAGAAAATGTGTTGGCTAAAGTCCCAAATCATAATGCCATCTCTGTTGCCTGCGAATAATGGTTGCTTCAAAACCACATATTGATGAGGCATCTGGCGCTGCTTCAGTCTGGTGTATTGCTGACAGTGAAGTGAAGCCTTATTTTAACACTGAGGTAGCATTGCAAAGTAGAAATCTGAGAGCTAGCGGTTCAGGGTTAAATGAGCCACTAAGCCCTTAATGCAACCACTGGCACAAGTATTAATCACTAGGAAAACAAATGAAGACACAGCGCTCATTAATAAAAGAGCCGACAATTATTAGAATACAATGAATTCATTCTCATCTTCCCATTTGAGCCATCTCACTTTGTCTTGGGAAATCAGTGGAGCAAAGGGCTGTGATCACATTAGCAGAAGCTTCTTCTCTGTTTATCCCTCTTATCTGTTACTTTTTCTTACACTGTCTAAATGCCTCACAAGAGAGCAGAAGTGGAGTCAGTGAGATTTCGTAAACAGTGTAAAAATTGCCAAGCTTGTAGATTACTTTCATTGACTGTGTTGGAGCACCATAAATGAGGGTGTGATGTTTGCAAGCTGTTGCATAATTACCAGCAGTCATCCATCATTGGTTGCTGTGTTCCTTCTGTAAACAACCTTGATTAATGCAATCGGATCAATGGAACACAAGCAGCCAGTCAGTGGTGGCTGGTTGTCGCCATCAGTCACTATTCAGGGTGTGCAGTAGCTGCTGCAGCAGTGAGGACTTAACAACAATTGTATAATTATTGTCTAAACCCTTAATCAAAACATTTTTAGGGAGTGAAAGTGATCTACAATCAGCAGTGGTGAAAGTTGGCAACATCTCTCTCATGGCAATCACATTGTGGAATATCACAGAAATGTTTGTTCTCTGTCTAAAGCCATGCGAGCACATTGGCTCTGCTCATTGGTCAGAAATGTCTGGAGAAGGCAGAAACAAAAGGCAGTTTACTATGCCTTAATAACTAAATAACAGAATTGCCACAACTGGGACACTTTTCTAGGTTTAGTCACCTTTTTTGGCCATATACCATGCAAAACTCTACCAGCAGGATGCCTAATTTGAATTTAAGACAACAAACTGTGACCAAATTTGTTTTGGATCTCACCAAACTGAATTGTACCAAGAAGGGAAATGATCCTAGTCCAACTGAGCCACACTTCAGTCACTATATCATGCTGTGAAAATTCCCTTAGACTCCTGACACAGTATATGCATTTAGTCCTCAAAATGCAAACTAATTATACTCTTTTAGCCAGCTGAAATGAATTTTCTCATTCTTGTCCATGATCATCATCATCACAGACACTGTAACCCAAATCGCCCAAACAGGCAAAAAATAATGGCACATTACAATGAGGCATGTTTCACATTTAATTCACCATGAAGCAAAAGCATCCCTGTGTCACCCTGAATCACCCTTCCTCATTGCTACAGATTACACCCAGCGATCTCTCCTGACATAGTTGATACACTAATAAGCAAGCTGAAGTCTGATTCTGGCCAGAGGGCCCAGAGCCTGCTGAAGAAAGGATCACTCTAGCCGATGTACTGCCCAAAACAACAGCGCCACAGCATGATAGTGCCACAGGCAGCGTCTGGCAATTCCACTACTCGAGCAACAATAACAAACGGCAGAACTAGCCGTGATTCACATAGGGATGAGGGCAAGCCATCAAAGGCAGCAGTTTGTCAGGGTCGCTTGTGCATATGTAGGGGTCAGGGATATAACTGCAGGCTATGAGTCTGTGTGAGCAGGTCAAAGGGTCAGAGATTGCTAGGGAGATACTGAATATGATGATGTGCCTGATCCAACAGGGCACGTTATGTGATAATCCAATTGGATAGTCTCTAATCAGCCTCCACAGACCTAAACTGGAGGGGCATTAGAGTGCATACCTGCGCAAAGCCCCAAAAGTCCCCATATTATGACTCTCAGTCTCTCATTGATGAAATTTGACATAAAAAGACAAACCAACAAACTTTTGAATTTAACATTTTAGTTCCAAAGTCATTGGAAAGAGTTCACTTTAATGACATCATCAGGTCGATTCATGTTTCCTTTTATGCATAGGTAGTGTGAGTGTGTGCACGTGTCCACCACATTTTGTTACATTAGACTAATTAATTCATTGGATATAATACTTTTGAATTCAATATATATATTCAAGTTTTCCAGCCAATTTTAGCAAAATGGTAAAAAAAAAAATCAAAAAACAAATATATAACTTTTGTCTGGCTTAGTCCAGACAGTCTGCATGTAAAATTGTGTGACAATTGGCCTAAAGGAAGAGATAAAAAACAAATAAAAATGGCGGAAAATGTAGTTAAAAGCAAATGGGCTTGATCTATATAAATGGATGTAGATAGACCCAAGAACTCCAGGGGAAAAACAATTTGAATCTATAGCCCCTTTCACACCTGCAGTCTTTCCCAGAAATGTTCAAGCATC
>OMOW01028767.1:0-10776 GCA_900312555.1 Lamprogrammus exutus | reverse complement strand
ATATTGATATTTCATCTTTGCAGACGAAGTTCAGGAGGAGCTCGCGAGCCATAACATGACACCTCGCGTCGGGGGCGAAGATGTTTCGTTGACATCATTGCGCTCAGTGTAATATTCCATAAAATTGTTATCTAGGAGAGTGCTCAGTTTAATCACGGCCCACTTTCAACAGATTGGACGGAACTTTCCGAACTGAACGCATCGATTGGCTTAGGCTGATGAATTGAAACTGAATCAACCCTAAACCCATTGCTTTGACCCCCGCAGCATGCTGGCAGGAAATAGAATTGCAGCAGTTATGACGAAGGCGGACAAACATCTCCGTAACGTGTGCTTCTTGCGTCACGTTAGCCACGTCGCCGTGCACAGCATTTCAGATCAGCCATCCTCAACTTCTGCTGAAAAAGTTTGGAAACACATTTTTTTGGCAAAAGTCTGTGCCTTCTTTGTTGTACTTATTTGGATAACAGTGCATCTGTCATGTTTCAACAGCTTACATATTTGAAGTCCGCGATCCCCTTGCCGCACCTTCAACCAGATACCGCCGCTCCTGGCTTAGACATTGCGCTTGTGTGTCTCAATGCTTGAGGACAAAATGGCCCCGGTGCCCTCAATCTACTGTACATAATGATTTGTCACTATGATGTGGCCTATTGAATATGATTTAGCTGCTGGGGCTGTGTGTGTAATCCTTTTTAATTAAGGTAGAAAATACTCCTGACTCATTGTTCATTAGACATGTTGCCTTTCAGACATAAATGCTCTAAACAGGGTATATAGAGTATGCGCTCAGTGACCACTTTATTAGATACGCTTGTATAACACCCTCGCCACAAATCCTTCCTTTGTGAGGCTGATAATGTTCAGTTTTGTTGACATTGTGTGTTTGTAATTGTGACATTGTTTCTACTATTTTGTCCAACCCAGTGACATGCATTAGGAGGGCAGAACATCAATTCTCACTGCCGATGAATGGATAAATGTAACAATATTGTGTTTTAATATTGTGTTTCTTGGGTATTTTATGATACTTTTATATTTTAAAGGGGACATGTTATGCTTTTTCATAGAGTATGTATTGAATATTTTCAAATTTGCAAAATCCGAGAATAGGTGCCGCACCTCCCTGGAAGCGTTAGTTTCCATCAGTCCTTCACTTCTGTTACACGTCTACCTCAACATGTTACACGTGGGACACGCCCACAAAGTACGAGGCGGGCAAAGCTAGCGTTTCGCCGCCGTTCGTGTTTTGCAACTGAGCAGGCCTTTTTTTGGAGAGGTTCCTAAAGAGACAGTAGCAACAAAAAAAAAGGGGGAAAAGCCTGTTTTCACTCTGTGTGCAGAGTGGTGCTCCAGCAAGGGCGAGTACAAGCAGATCAATGTTTTTTTTAAATTATATTCTCGCACATTAGAGCTCTGCACAAGCCTCAAAATGGATGCCTAAGTGAAAATAACACTTTAGGCACTTTATTATGTAGTCTGATCGTAAAGGCATTTCTCATTCCGTCTCTTCTTCTTTCATAGATTGCCTTCTCCCAACACAACAGCATCATGGATCTTGTCCAGTTCTTTGTGACATTTTTCAGGTAAGAGAGTCCAACGTTTGCATGAATAGAACACACACACACACACACCACGTGTCGTGTTGTTGCAGCTGTTGAACGTGTCCACCAGTTCAAGAGCCCCTGCCTCTTCACTTACCGCCCGCCCTGTGCTCTTCCCTCGTCGGATCACTCCAGTCAACTCGTCGGACCAGTTAGCGCTGAAAACGTAATTGCCTCTCGTGCCTTCAAGGCGGTGATTTCCCTTTCCGTCTGTAAATACCAGTCATCGTTTAAGTAGGAGCACGCTGTTCCGCAAGTGCCAATTTGAGAGATGTGTAGGCGATGGAGATAAGAGAGCTCTTAACCGCCGTCATCCATAGAGCCGTGGTGGCAAAGTTTCCTCATTTTGTCAAATCCCAATGGAGCAATTTCGATGTCTCAAAACCACAGTGAAGACTTAATTAGCCAAAATATCTGCTTTACGTTCAATGTTGGCGTTGTTGAAAAGGTTCAAGGTACGTCGATATTAACAATTCCCTGTGTTAACACTGTCTAGTTATATTCAAGTCTTGTTTGAAAAGAAAAGGGTTTGATTGAAATGAAATTCACCTGTATTACTTCATATCAATCTGCTCCCATTATCCTCCCGTCGCTGTGCCGTTCTTGCTGAGCTAAAAGACTGAGCGGAGTTATTAGATGTGGAATAGAGAGGCATGAATAAATTACTTGTGAGTCATTTTTGTGGTCTTAAGTCAGTCTCACCATGGGACAGTCATTTGAATAATAATTGCCACTAACACCAGCCAGAGGACATGCGAGAGTGTGTTTGCCTGTGCAGTAAATTTAGTCACCGCGTCACCGTGTGTATGCACATCCGTCTTTTGTGTAGGTGTGTGTGTGTGTGTTTTCGTTGGTGCGTTGCAGATGGACTATCTACGTAGCTGTCAGGGTGGGAATAGGAGACCGTTTTTCGCCCACGGCAAATGCCCATCACTTCCAGTTCACAATAAGCTTTCCCCGAAAACGCTGTCACACAATCGCTTATCACCCGTGTCAATCCGATCAAATTACAGCCGGCCCAACCGAATTCAGGAATTTCTTTTCGTAAGGAAAACTATGAGGGAGGGGAGCTTATTTTATTCTAAACGCCGCCGACGGCTGCTCACGTCATTTGCACAGGGAGCCATTTTCAATAAGGTCACAGCGCAGTCATGGGACGGCACAGGTGTGTGGCCCGGTCGCAATAGGAGCTTAAAAAAGTGCGTTTATTGACTTATTATAATAATACATTGTGTTAAATTTCTAAAAATCTATTTGTTTGCGTCTTCTGTAACCAAAGGCGTTCATCCCCAGTGATTACCCAAACATGTTTAATTGCTTTTCCTTTGTGTGGTTTTGTTCCCTATTTGCTTGCTGGGTTGTCTGCATCTAATTTGGGGGGTTTGTATTTTTTGGAAAAGCTCTGATAGTGTCGCAAGCAGAAGTGTGTGTGTGTGAGTGTGGTGGGGGTTGGGCAGGAAACATAATCAGGCTGATGCCAAAAACTGGAGCACACTATTCCCCCTTACTTTTCTCTACATCTTTTACAAATAGCGATCAAATGTATAAATGGAGTAATCGCAGGCCCTGACAGCACTCGCTCACACACTCCAGTCTTAATCTCGTTCAGATCTATTTTGTGCCTGTCGCTTTAAGGTTCGTACAAAACTCTCCGAACGCAATGCTGTGTTTATCAAATGCAGAAACTCCCCACCCGTCCCGTCACACACTTGTGCTGCTTGAAATGGCCAATGTGCTTTTTACGGCGGTCGGGCAGCATTTATCGCTCGCTTTCTGCGTCTTTTCTCACCTGTGTCGAGAAACGCAGCTCGGGTGGAGTTTCCGCCCGTAGCTAAGTGGGTTTTTAAAGTGGGTAGTAAACACGGTTAGTTCAGCTTTTATTCCAAGAGGTTTTCCTTGAATTTGTTTGACCTGCCAGCAATGGAAGCCCTTGTCTTCCCTTCTTACTTATATAATTTTATTACAATCGTGCCCAGCTTCATTTTAGATAGATAGGTGTGTGTGTGTGTGTGTGGCACCTGTTCACATTTCAAGCATCGGTCTCTCTATGAGCCTAAAATGGCGAATGAAAGAGAGAAAAGAGGTCTGGTGGTGCAGGATGACGCACTTGGGCTCTCCTGATGTCAAACTCAAGAAGAATCTGCCCTTGACGTTAATGCCGAATTCAATGAATCACAGAAAGGAACACACAGAAAGGAACACACACTGCAGCTAAAACATAACATAGCACCTCACATTCTAAAGGTTAATTCAGACTTATTATGAAGCAATTTTTGCCTGGATTTATTTCCATGGATTTGGCTGCTGGGTTTGACTTTGCATTAGTTCTGAATAGACACAAATGACTAATGCGCTGAAGTTAACGAGCTCTTATTCGTTGTTGCTCTTTTCACCGTGCAGACATTATGGGATGTTTGAAATTGCACAATGCATCTCTGCCTTCATTTGCGCATCTGTTGACATCCTTCCGCCGACTTTGTGTGCGTTCGCTTTGCCTCTAGATTCCCGTTCTCATTGAATCTGACCACACCTTAAATTAGCAAAGACAGAAACGCCTCACAATCACATTCAAACAGAAAAGGATCACACTTGGGATTTTAAGAGAAAGGTGAACTTTTCTGTTTGTAACGCCTCCTAATTCGTAATAAATATCACGTGGCTTGTTGTGTCGCAGGTTGAACCCGACCAGCCGTTGGGACTTTAACGCACGCTGCGTTCTGGGACATCTTCTTCGTGTTTTTCTAAATGTGACCCCAAACGTGTTCAAACATTGGACTCTACCTGATTTGTCACCGACATTATTTGGAAATTAGCATTTAAACAGAATATTATCCTTCTCGCTATCTGCACTTTCCTTCCTGGAAAATCTACACTTTTACAACGATGCCGGTAGAAGGTGTGCAAAGGTGTGATTTGTTCGCTCTGAATACTCATTAGACATCTCACTGCACTGTGGCGTGAGTGCGTTTTGTTATTCAGTGTGAAAGGTCGCATCTCGGCACTTGATCTGCGAATTAAGTTATTCCATATTCATACCTGCTGGCACAAAAACTTAAGTGCATCTTGTGACGATTTGTACTTTTATCCTTTCTTACCTTAGGCAGAGAGAAAGTGAATAATTGCAGAACTCCTTTTATTAACAGCGGAGACAGACGGCAAGGCGAAGGGATGTAAGCTTGTTTACCGTCTGAAATACAGATGATGAAAGCCAAACATCTGTCTAGGGATTTTTTTGTCGCTGCTGCCACACGATAATCTTGTTCAGGCCCTCGCAGCATTCCTCCCCGCGAACTGTTATCCTCAGAAGATGGTGCAAGTACTTTGAAAGCATAAACACACCTCCAACATTAACTTCATGAGATGTTTACCAGTGATGAGATATATCAGGTGAGACGTTTGCTGCGCGTTGCTCCTCGGATGCAGGTTTCCAGCACTCGACACGTCCTTCTTTTCGCTTCTTTGAGCCCGCTGGTCAATCACGTCCGCGTCCGCGTCCTCGCAGGGGGGATCAAATGGCAGTGTCCTTTTCCACACCGTGTGAACGGAGGAAGACTTTCGGATGAATGGCTTCAACGCTTTTTCCCATCTTAAGATAAATACCTGTGTAATATGTCACTTTTTGTTAAGAATGAATCCATGCTATATTTCATAGAATATTAGATATTTTCACAGGACAAGTAGTGATAACATATTAACAAAACGATACTTCATACTAGCTTCATATTATCTGAATTTGTTAATCTCAGTTTGGACTCTAGATCATAGATCACACAGTGTATACAGTGAACCATATCATTTTGGTTTTACCGCATCACTTGGAAAACACACTTAACCTAAATCATCAGTAGATGTCTTCTAAATCTCTCACGCCCATACTAAACATTTGGTACGAGATTAAACATATACCACTCTATAATTTGCAGAAAAGTCAATGTGCCACGCGTTGCTCAGACGAGCTCGTAGAATCAGCGGAATGTCTCTTTAGCTCGTAATAATCTCAATATTCTCAGCTGTCACCAGGATAATGAAGTAGAAGCTCTCAATCAGTCATATCTTTCTATCCCACCAGCACTTGGTTCATGCAGAATTTCCCTTGACTAATGATTTAAATGTTGGGCTATTAATTGAAGTAATCGACTAGAATATTCCGTATACTGCAAAGTGAAAACGTCGTCTCTTTAAATCGCCTCCCATGCTTTGTCTTTTTGAAGTTTTGAGTCCAACCCGTTTCCAGTCGGCACATTTACATCGACGTTAAAACGTAAAACCTTTTTTTCTAATGTTATGCGCACACCTTAATTTGATTGATTGGAATCGGCATAAATCGACAGATGCTTACTCCGAGTAACAGGCCTACAGTAGATTATGTGATTTTAAATTGATTTTTCTCATGCATGTAACATTATTTTGGGATTAAGCCTCCGCCACATGCATGGTGGACTCAGTGGTGGAACAGTGGAATCCTATTAATTCTGCCCATATACTGTAAATGGCTTAACCGCATTTTTGTCTTAATCCCAGTGCAGACAAGTAATCGTGGTGTAACCTGCATGTAAATGTAGGGTTGGTGTTGTTAATCTCTCGCATGGCTTTCAGTACAGCTCATTTCAGCTTTGTTAAATCCATTTCCTCCTTCCTGTAAAATAAATGATGACTCAATGGAGAGGCTTTTAATTTGCGTTTCCTTTTACCACTTTTTTTGGGAGAGATTGTGGAAGTAGAAGTGGAGAAATGAAGCTGTGCAGGATATGAAGATACTTATTCAGTTTGGTAACCTGAAACTCTCACTTGCAGGAAAAAAAGCTATAAAATGCCCACCCACTGACAGCCTTTATTAATTAAAGTGTTGCTTACTTACTTGATATGGTTTTGTCTCTTTTTCTCCCAGCTGCTTCCTCTCGCTGCTCCTGGTGGCTGCGGTGGTGTGGAAGATCAAACAGACCTGCTGGGCTTCGCGGCGGAGAGAAGTAAGTTCCATGACAGGAGATACGCGTGATTGGTATTTGTAAAATCCTTCTTAGCATAATGGTGTGGCGAAACTTCTGAGACATTCAGCTCCATCAAATTGTTTTTCTTGCACCCCGTTTTGGGGATACAAATCAAATTCTCCAGATATGTCGCCGGATATCCCCTACGTAAAGATAAATCTCAAAAACAAAGACCAGTTTCTTTATTTCACTTTTATCATTTGTTCCACCCATCAGCTTAGTGTCAGATCATATTTAGCATTCGTCAAGTCAAGCCTCCACTCAGCAGATCTGAACTGACAAAGTAGAGTTTGCTCGACTCTGTTTTGACAGACTTGCTGCTAAAAGTGATCGACCACATTTTAGTAAACAAAGAACACCGTGCAGAAGATGATGCTGTGGACGATCAGGACAGAGGTTTTGACCTGGTTTTACTTATTATATTTATTGTTATTTATTTTATTAATTTTTATTTATTTATTGGAGTTAAGTTTTTCCTTCAAATAAGATTAATTGTCTTTTATCACGTTTTTTTTATTCCAATAAATAATAATAATAATGACAATAAAAGTGATAAAAGTAATAAATAAATCATAGTAATAAACATTCAAATCATTCATAGTGGATCAGAAGGTATAGGGATGAAGACAGCCACCTGAGATACTGTGAATGACTCGAGGAAAAGGGTTAGAATGAAAGAGCTATATTCAGTGTTGGTATGAGAGATGGGGTCGAGAAAAGGTGGAGATGAAAAGGGGGGAAAGCTGAGATGATTGGCAGTAGAAATTAAATAAAGAGGGTAAGATAGATACTGCGTAGGAAATGGAGGAAAAGAGCAAATGTATGCAAATTATCCTCACTGACCTTAACCAGAACTGCTCGGGACAGTTGCCGGCTTCTGTAAGAGCAGCCATCATCATTTCCATCTCTTCACATTAAGTCTCATATTCTCATCCATGCTGCAGATTCTTCAGTATCAGGAAGCTTTAGCTGTAGGTTTCATTTGGTGCACATTCAACCTTTAATGACCTGCATTCTACTAATAAAGCCACAATTCATTTCCCCTCTGGGGATGACATTGATAATCATAGGAGCTGAAGTTTATATCCTCTAATTGATATATGAAAATAAACATAAATAATAGCTAGCGTGTCACGGCATCATGCCTATCCAAAGAATTAAAGTCAATAAAAATTAATGCAGGCAGATGGACTCGCATCATTAAAATTCTGCTCACTTTTCCACTCTGCTCTTGGCATTCCTGTCATCTATTTGTCACTGCCCTCCAGCTGCCAGACTGAAATAAAAAAAGTTAAATTAAAACCTTTCAAGCGATTGAAAAGTTTTGACATTCCAAATAAAGCGAGAGATTACAAGACAAAGCAATCAATCGATCAATAATCATTCCGCTTCGCTTTTGTTTATGAGAAAGACAGAAAGACGGCTGTGTTTATCATAGAAACGTGCAGACTGGAAGCCTTACATTACAATATTTCAAAGAAATTTTGATATGATGTTATACGATCAAGCGTTAATAGCTTGATTGTTTCACCCGAACATATTAATCAAGTACAATAACGTGGTTCAAGAGGCATTTCGACTGTGTTGTTTCAGCCCATTTCTGGTGTCTCATGTCGGCTAACATCATCTGTTCACTCAGCAAGTCGCTTAACTGTCTGTGAATCTGCCGTGCAACATCAAGTCATTCTTATTCAAATCATTCATTCATGGCTCTCGATTGTGACTGATATGAAACCAGTCTTTAGTTGCATCACCCAAAACCTCTCAATCTTGCATGTTCCTGTTAATTCAATTTTCAGTGTATATTTTGATTGCTCACTCAGGATTAAGCCAGTACCAAAATTTGGATTATTTAAATCGGTGTAGTTAGTCCTTTGGTTGTCTAAAGGGCTCTTTGCTGAATGTTGTTTCCTGTTGATTTGAAAAGGCGTGTAAACAGCTCGATGCACTGATGAGCCTTGTCCAAACAAGGAGAGGGGAGGAATTTGGATGAGCCCATCTGACGCTCCAAATCTGCCATCTGACATAAGGATGTGGCGACAATAAGACATAACGAGGCTCCTAGAGATGACGGAGACAATAATGAGACGTTGATCTAGTGGAGCAGCATATGTATGTCTGACACTTGGATGAGTTCTGTTGGTTCAGGACAGATTTATGAAGCAGTGTGTTCATATTAAAACTGTTCCTGTGCAAGAATAGTTGTTTATACTGGAAATATATTTGGCTTCATAATATGATTCTATGCAAATAGACATTGCCTGCATGCAAATTTTGAAATTGAATGGGCGATATGGATAAGAATGGCCAGCAGCTTCCATTTGAATTCTAGTATTCCTTTAATCCCATTAAGGTGAGCTTTTGCCAGAGGCTTTTATAAAGGAGTTCAAAGGACTTGCTACCTAAACGTGCATTCTTTGGTCTTCCACCTCAGTCCTCTGCAGGCGTCAAAGTGTATTCCAATTTTAAACCTCAGTGGAAGACATTGGATTTAAATGATTTTATGTCAGGATACACGATAATTCAGGTGACACGACTTAGTATTTTAGTGGGGACAGAGGGATGGAAAGACAACAGCTGTAAATGCCACAGAGAAAAAAAAGGGCTGACCTCATCGAAGAAACCTGCGAGGGAGGCGACGGTGACATTTCACAAGATTGCACCGCAGAAATGCTTTGCGCGCTTTACAAAGAACACGTGGATGCATCTAATGGCGAGTACACCTGAATCCAAATGTGTACATTTCCATCCTCCCTCGCTCGCTCGCTTGTTCTCAGCTTCACACATTTCACTGTAATCACACACTTGCCAGACAGGAGACATACATGCAGACGTGTAAGGCGGTGACATTTTACTGATTGATGCCTGAAGTGCCATTGTGCGTATTGGGGTGTGAGATTCAAACAAATATCTACACTTACTACATTACAAACCTCATAATTCTCACATGTCCTTGCATTAACTTGGCACGGTATCACACTCTGCCTTTACCTTGAAGAGCTCAATCAGCAGTCATTGATTCCTATGATAAGATTATCGCTGTCCTAAGCCTGCGGTCACCTTGATTCTACCTTATTCTGTTTAACGCTGCACTCTAAAAATGTTCAATAGAATCACAGAAGGTGCTATATAATTGTGATTTTAGACATCAACTTACTTGTGGAAGATGTCCCAGTAATGTATGTATACTATAACTGTAATATAGAATAATATGCTTAAGTGAACAACATTGTGCAGGACACAAATAGGCATCACCTAGGGAGACGTCCTCTTGAATCCATTCCAGTATTTGCTGAATACACAAAACACAGTAAGGTAAGATTCCATGACCACTTTGAATTAATTAATCAAAATGTATTTGCATTATGAAATACAACTCAAAGTGCTTTTCAGAGATGTTTGATTGAAATTGAAACATGACAGGAAAGCAGTGGGTAATAAGACTATGGAATGAAACAAAGAGTGCTAAGCAGCATATTGGATGATGAACAAATACAAGAAAATGGAAATAAAACATTTTAACTACAACAAATCATACTAATAAAATCATTAAAAAAATACATTTTAAAACAATTTTGAAACCATAATTTATTTTTATACTTGATTATCTTAAACATGCTTTCTTGGCACAGATTTTCCGTACTGCAGCCTACACAATTGTGTAGTCAATTAATATGCTCAGCCATGCCAATATCATATCAGCGACATCCAGTGACAGTCTACTGCACTAGTTATCCTCATTTAGCTCACTACAGTCCATCAATCACAGCTTGCTATTACGCCGTGAAAGCCAGAATAATCAACGTGTAGAATTAAAAAGTGAGGAATCAAAAGTGGCAAACAGCTTGCTGATTGTGAAACTGGAAAACAAACACTGATCCACAATTTGCCTCATAAAACAAACATGTAAACCCTTTTTTTAACAGAGCACTTAGAACATGTCTATTTTATTTTATTTTATTTTATTTTATTTTATTTTATTTTATTTTATTTTATTTTATTTTATTTTATTTTATTTTATTTTATTTTATTTTATTTTATTTTATTTTATTTTATTTTATTTTATTGTCAGATGATAGCATCAGCGTATTGTCTTCTTTTAATTCATTGGAGGCCAGGCGGTCAAGGTGGCTGGCAGGAGGATATTAAATCACTCCTCCATTCACGCTGTTATTGAATAATTT
>OMOW01028766.1:0-10051 GCA_900312555.1 Lamprogrammus exutus | reverse complement strand
ATTAGCTAAAAGAGGGCAGGTGGTTCAGATCCCCATGCAGCGTCGGTGCTGTTATGGCTCAGGATTTCTGTGGCTGTTTGACTGGACAGGACCCCCCCTCCCTCTGACTCACACCCAGCTCCGGTGTGGTCTGCTGTCACCACATCATGCTCACTGCTCCCTCCCAGCATTCCTCACTAAACTCATTCAACTCTTCCAAGACTCAGCAGACTGTGGAACTCACCTTTAGCACCGCAAATTTCACAGAGGCTAATGGTGAATTTCTGCATTTTGGTTGTTGGTATTGCGTCGGCCAATGCTGTGGCAGGGTGAAAGCATGTGTGTTGCAGGAAACTGTGACTGCCCATACCGTTGCTGGGAACTGTGAACTGCTGTGTACAAAGGCTGTGGACAGTGGCTGCCCCTAAAAGCTGAGCTATGTTCACACTTGTCATGTTAAATTACAAATTCTATCCATCCCTGCTGTTAGCGGATGACAATACGAGCTTTTAAAAGCAACCTCTTTCTCTAGCAAGTTGAAAACAGAGTAATTAGAGCAGCTCAAGGAGATAGTTGCCCAAAGTCACAGATCTAACATTAGCTCAACTTCCTGAATCTAACCTGATTAATCCGTCAGTGACTTTGGCCAACTTTATCCTGCACCAACCAGATGAGAAGAGGCGATATATGAATTATGTCATTTCCTCTCTTCCTTAGGACGCTATCCCCCGCCAAGTCTCCCACCTCCTCTACTGGGTCCATTGCATCCAGCCGGAGGTACCCTTACCCTATGCCCCCTCTCCCCGATGACCAGAGAAAAGCCAACAGGCAGAGCGCCAGGGCAAGTACCAACCGACACAAGCATACAGCATGACACCCGCATACACACCTCTGCAGCCAGGAACACACTGCCTGAGCAGTCTATCAGTACGACAAACCAGAAGTTTGAGTTCTGCCTCTGGCTCTGTGTCTGTGTCATTAGTGATATGTAGAGAGGAGGAACAACTGCCACAAATTAAAATTTAAAAGTATAAACAATAGACATAGAATAAATTTGTTTCCACTTATTTTTATTTTTTAGTATTAGTATTTTATGGTTTGTGTTATTTTAATTTTGCTTTGAGTTTTGCTTTTATTTACTTTTTTATTAACTAAATGCCTTTATCGTTGTAGTTTTAGTTCACTTTAATAACCTGGGCACAAATAGGGCAGATTACTATGGACAGCTGACATATTACTGCATATGGATCTGTAGTTTGAAGTCTTTGAGAGTTTACAAAGACCAAACAATGAACACTGAGGGCCAGTTAAATCTAAACTAATATAGACAATATAACTGACTGGCTTTGTTAGTTTTTGCAAACTTATGTCTAAGTGTCTTCTCTTTCATTCTCTTCACTTATTCCCCTTCCATTTCTCTGTCTTTGCTTTTCCCCTTGTATTCTCTCTTCAGCTGTGGGAGACCTCAATATAACAGTCTTCTTACCTGCTCTGCTAAAGACCTTAAGGAACTACACGTATTTCTCCTTTTCTATGAATGAAAAACAAACAAAAATGAAACAAAATTGACTCTGCACAACAAAGAGAGCGAGCGAGCCCCACGCTGCAGTGGAAAAAGGCTGAGTTGTGTGTGAGTTAATGTATGCAAGCAAGCATCTCTGAAGCCTTGCCTGGCCGCGTCATTGAGCGAATCTCTACAAGACTGGAGGAAGCCTGCTGAGAACCCAGCTCCACATCCACTCCAGACCAGCTGGAGCTTAAGACTCAGACTGAGCTGTTCCCGTCTGCTTAGGCCTCGACGATGGAACTGGAAATCCCACCACTCCAACGCTACCAAACCCCAATTCCAAACTCGCATCCCTTCTTCGCCCGGCTCTCGCCTTACTCATTCAATGCCACCGTTCCTCTTTCGGCCTCGTGCACCGAGTTATTTGGAGGTTCTTTCTGAGGGGGCAGCAGAACCGGGGAGCATCTTATCGCTCTGCATCGCTGGATTTGTTGGACCATTTTGAAGCACGTGAATCATTGTAGAAAATCCAACACTGTATGCATGAGACACCCATGTTTATCAGCAACCCCCTGCGCGGTCTGAACTCGATGGAAAGCATGCGAGGGGACAGCGATTTTATACCTAGGATTAGAAGCTTTCTCTCCACTATACGCAACCCATATTGTATCACTAGTTACTATTACCCATAACCCATGACATGGACCCAACCCAACCCATCCTGCACTCCTGCCCATCATTTGTATGTGTGTAAATATGTACAGTAAAATACACACAGAGTATGGACTTTTCATTTGGTTTTACTTTGAAAGCGAGACACCAAGAGAAATGTTCCTTCTCTTCTCTATTCTGTATTGTGTTGTAGACAGAAGCGGATCCCTGTAGGTCTGTGTAGAGACCCCGCGCTCGTTCTTCTGTCTGTGTTTCTATTTTTTGTCCTGTAGGCCTCATTTCCTTCTCCCTCTGGCTTATCTCGTGTGACCTCTATAGCTTTCTCCATCCACAGCAGAATGTTAAAAGTGTTTTTGTCTTCGCACTGGGAGTAGTGCGCAGACGTCCAAAAATGATCGATGAAGTAAGCAACAGTGTTGATTTCGGGCACATTAAGAATGTTACTGATTCGGATGTTGATGAGTATTACTTTAGCAAAGTGATAAATAGTATTACGTGCCAGTCTTGAGTGCAGTGATTGGAGAGAGATGTGTTTGGTGTAGTGATAGACGTAAATGCCACTTTTCACTGATGTGGTTTTGGAAATTTCCAGTGGATAATGTTTAGATTTATTTAGTTTCCCTTGATTCTACTTTTGGATGTTTGAGACTGTACCACAAGCCTCTCACAGCGGGAGTACACAAATCACCTGAATGTGAGATTAAGAACCCATTACTGTGAGTATGGTTAATAATCTAACCCACAGAGAATCTGGAAATTGTGATTGAAATGTGCATTTTGGATTTAGCTGTGACGATTGAGACATATAGCCTTGTAAATGACTAACTATGCTGTACAGTGCTTGCTGTTTAAGCTTGTGAAGACCAACAGCATGACAGTGCTATATCAAATTAAGTATTTCCTCTGGTAGGCTATTTGTGAGACCATATTGGGGAATGAGCATGTCACTGAAAGACTTTTTCCCTCATTGCCTATTGCTGTTGTCTTAATGGGTTTGTATACCGCAGACCATACTGTTTGTCAGTAAGCAAGTTATCTTTAGTCAGGTCAATTCATGTCAGGAAGTTAGTTAATTCGTGAATAAAACATGACTAATGCAGGCACAGATTCTCCACTACCTTGTGTAGAAACTGTTGTCGTAAGGCCTCCTGTTTGTCATTTACTGCTATTTAGTTTTTGTTTCACTGTGTTCCACTGTTCATTTTTAATGTATGCGCTAGGACTGTATAGGTAATATGATGTTCATGGTACTGGATTAACATTGCTACTAGTATCTTTTTTATTAAGTACCTTTGTAATGTTCTTTTTCTCAGCATCATGTACAGCAAGTATTGAAACCGTAATTAAGTGCATTATTGTGATTATGTGTGTTGATGAGTTTGAATGGAAATGTATTGAGATCTGATTTTGAAACACACTTTTTCCAGGGGCCAATCCAAAGTTTCGTGTCATCTGGTATGTGCTGATCTGTGTGATCTCTATGCTATAAGGATAAGACACATCTGTTGTATGGCAGCATGAAGTTTAAACATAGAGGTGAGCGATATTAGCTCACAATTTGCCTTCTGTCAGAACTCTTTTTGCTCTAAGTTTTGATCAAGTCACCCAAGGCTGTGGAGAGTGCTATCTGACAACTCTCAAGCAATATCTTTAAACATCAGAATACTGTGCGACAACAAAACTGACTCCTTTTTTTTTTTCTTGGTGTGATGACTTTTGCTCTGTACAAAACTTGTTTAGGATGTTGCACTGCTGTGCTAAGGATGGGACCAGAAGGCTCACAGTGATTTCTGGGATTGTACAGCTGAAAACCTCTCCCAACCAAGGCCACAGGCTCCACAAACTCACCTGCTGCATCTGCCTGCAGATAGCTGGGCTGACAGAATGTTGGACTCCTCTGGCAAATGTCCCCGCAACTGAGCTGTCCATCTCTGTCTATCCAGGGACTTGAATGTATTAGTGTACTGGAGCACAACACGCAGTCTCAACCACGTGGTCCCATCCCGGCAGCTTTTTCTCCCGACGCATCGGCACTCCAGGAACCTTAAACCCCACATGCACCAATTCAAATATATCTACATACTGCAGTTGCTGTCTTTTTTATTTTGTAATTATGGCTGTATGCTGTACAGACTGATGATGCAAAAATCAATGCCCATATTTTTTCCCTCTTAATCATTCAGTATTGTAATATATTTAATATAAAATAAAACCTTCGTCAACACATCTGCGCATGCTGGCATTTCTAACTTCTCGTTTACATCCGAGCCTCTAGAAGAAAACAAACGACTGAACTTGCAAACTCACTCCATGTATTAATTGTTTATTACAAACACATATTACAAATGAGCAACACACAGCAATAAAAAAAAAAAATACAATATTTGTGTACAATAACATTGAACAGAAAAGAACTAGTTGATACAATCGCGCTTTAAATTTCCTTCCAAGGTTGCTCCGTTCTTTGTCTACTACGTGTTGTGTTGTTGAGTGCAGCCGCTGCTTCTTTGATCAGCATTTGGCTGAATGAGTGTTATTCTAACTGAACAGTCTGAGCATCTGTGCGGCTAAACATTTGTAACAATGAACCAGACATGCAGCAGCTCAGCAACAGCAAACATGGGGAGGGATCACATATTACTGGCGAACAGTGTGACCTCTAATTATATTTGTCGGATCTTGGTCATTTTCACATATTTCTTGTGTGCAGTAAATAGATGGCTTGTGTGATGTCCCGTGACTTTTAATTTAAGTGGCTGCTGGAGCTCGACTCGGGCCTGAAGTTCACAAACCTCAAGAGTGACATCCACACAGAGTGAAAGGCAGCACAGTTCAATCCTGCTGAAAGGGTTCAGTGCAGCAGGTACAGGCGGCATCAGGCACATTCAAGTCTGCTTTGAACAGCCTTCGTTACCCTGTCACATAGGCAAGTCTCTGCCTTAAGTTCAACTAGTTTTACCATTTTTGACTGGCATAAAATATTTTCCATAAACTGTACTCAATCAATCGTGGTCATCTATCAAGCAGCATTCGTGAGATATCGTCCGTGTTTTGCAGTTATCCCAACTGTTCGTGTGAATGGTGCCTCAGGGCCTGTAGCCTCTCTTGATGGAAGGTACTCGTTGCCATGGCGTCATCCTCATCAAGCGATTCTCTGATGCACGTTTTCAGATGGTCAATACCAAACCCAGTTAAGGCAGAAACAGGAACCACGTGACTGAAGTTCACATTGTTCGTAGGTGCCATGTCATCCGGCAACAAATGAGAGAACTCTGCCAGTGGAATAACAACAGAATTAATGTCAGTGTTGACTTCACTCAAACACCTGAACCAAACAATAGACTGGTGTCTGAGAGCAGGTCAGTATTTGGTACCCAATTTCTGTCCTTCAAATGTGAGACAACATACCACAGTGTGGTAATTGTGACAGAACACAATGAGGAAAGATGGGCTATACAAAATTTTGATGCGTGTGGTTATTTAGCTCACAAATAGAAAGTGAAAAGAAATAATTGGGTATTACTGGGACATAGTGTTAACTCTATATGTGACTTGGTTCTGAAACAGCGAGACTGGTTGCTAATTCCACAGTGAGCCTGATAAAATATGTGACATAGATGCGGTGCTGCTTGTCCAATTGATTTATGACATCATAAGCTGATGCCCAGGACTAATACTTTATACTTTCTTTCTGACTGGCATTCTTGTCACTTAAAAATAGTTCAATACTTTTGAAAACGTTTTCTTTAAAGAGACACTTCTGACTATGTGCAATGTTTGACCTACATTTGTAATTTAGCGATTAAATTAATGAAATCAGAAAATCTAAATGACCTTCTGGATTTTGTAGTTGCTCCTTTAGCTCTGCTAGTTTGTCCTCTGCATCGGGCAGATCCATCTTATTCACCACAAGTAAAGCAGGCTTGGACACAAGCTCCTCCTTGTACAACTCCAACTCCTTAGGGTGAGAGAGAGGACAGAGAGGATGAAGTTATAATGATGATGAAAGGCAGATAAGCCAGGACTCAAGAGACAGATTGGTGTGAAGAGTGGGAGTCAAGAGAAGGGGATGAACAGGATTAATGAACATTTTCAGCGTCACCTTTGTGAGAAGTTGCACAGCTTCAAAGGCCGACCTAAACTGCGTTTTGCTTGCCAGCTGGAAGCCACAAACATCCACCTACAGCCAGACAAATCATAATCAAATGGGACTCCATCATCAGCAGCAATTTTCATTTGGTTGTTATAACAAAATGTAAACTCTTAGGAATGCAAGTTTAATCTTATTTGCATCAAATACGAATGAGAACATCTCACAATTCCTACCACTACTCACCACAAACATCAGCTGTTTGGTCCTCTCCACGTGCTTTAGGAACTTGTGCCCCATGCCTTTGTTCATGTGAGCCCCTTCGATCAGTCCTGGGAGGTCTGCAACAGAGATCTACCAGAAACAACCAGCAGCACATCACTCAGTGAGGAAAGCATTGCTGGAACAACTTGGATGTAGAATAATACAGAATTCAACAGGAAAACAGACAGCATACAAGCACTCACATTCCATATTCCCATACCTGCTTATGATCCTTGTACGTTAATTTTCCGATCTCCGGCTTTATGGTGGTGACTTGAATAAAGATAATACAGATTTTAGAGAGAAACTAACAAAAAAGCAGAAGATCACAGCCAACTGTATGTGAAGAATTCTCCATCACTTTTACAAAAGAATAAATGCACTAACAAACTCAAATGTGTGTCTATCATTATGTACTTACAGGCGTAGCTGGCAATCTGAGGTGTAGCGTTAGACATGGCTGTCAGAAGAGACGACTTCCCTGCATTGGGGAACCTGGAGGTGATAGAAAATTACACTCTTATCTAATTATTCAATTATTGTGAAAAACTAAATGATGAATTAAAAGAAACACTATTTCTCTATTTCCAGATTATTTGTTCGTTATCATATGTAGTTTTGTTTATTTTTCCCTCTTTCCTTTACAACTCAAATAGGCTTCTTGTGCAGTACGTGTTGTTTGTGCACGTTAAGTACTCTCACCCCACCATGCCGAGGTCAGCGATAAGTTTGAGGTCCAGGCGAATGTGTTTGGCCTTGCCCTTACTGGGCTCAAACGCAGAGTGGAAGGACCCTCCGCGGCCACCCTTTGCCACCAACACCCGATCCCCTGAAGCATTCAGGTCACCTTCGAGAGAGAGGAAAAAGTACACTGAACAAACAGGCTGAAGGTAAATTTGTGACACAATTTTAAAATAGAAATTGCCTCCTAACATCAAGTCTAACAACAGTTTACATTTCAAACTGAGGCTTCCTGGTTAGTTTGTGATAACAGGCACAAGCCAGACACAAATGGAGACTCAAATATTACACCAAAAGCATTGATGTGGCATGGCCTCGACTTGTCAGATATGACCCCGTGACCTTTCATTATGAGGCTCTCTATGGGCTACATCTGCTGTCATGCAAGTCAGTGGAAACTAAGCTGTTGAGATCCCAGAAAGCAACAGATCACTGAGGAGGAGGAGGAGAAGTCTGAGCGTGAGGAGGAGGAGGGATCAGACCATCCTGCCTCTGGAGCCCAGCACAGAGGAGACAACCCCCAACACTTACGAGGCAGATGGGACGATCAGTTTGGTGATTTATGTATAAATGAAAGAAAAGTGAAAATTCAGCTAAATATTGTTTTTCTTGTTGTTGCAGTGACTGTAAAATGGTCATTTCATTTCAACATTTCATGACCGACTCTCCTGATGATGTTCGTATGCTAAAAATGAGGAACTTACCGAGCGCTTTGCCGCGATCATTGGTGACAGTAATACCAACAGGAGCGAGGATCTCTTGGTCCTTTCCCTTTTCCCCTTTCAGAGCTCGGACACTGTTGATTAATAAAGTTCAGAATGCTTTTAATACATAAACGGACCTCATTATACTGTATATACTGAAAAGTGGCCTGGATTAAATACCTGAGGATCACTGAAAAATACACTGTATATCATCCTTAACATGACTGAATGGTGAATGACTCACAGAAACTAAAGGAATAATCGTATAAGCAAACCTGCTGTTGGCTCCTGCTCCAGCTATAAAACGTTTCTGGGGGTACTTGTCCTTGATCCTCTTCAAGGTCAAATCTTTTGCAGCCAGCACCCAAACATCTCCTCCATCGCCTCCCTGCCCTCCTAGACGGGGCAAGCCCATGCCGCCACTGCCACCACGGACGTACAGACGGAGGTTGTCCAGGAAGTTTCCATACTGGAGGAAGGCAGAAAGACATAACCAGACGAATGAGGTTAAATGTTTTATCTAAGCACCAAAACACCACTAATAACTGCCAAACACGTGAGCCCAGCTTGTGACACCACCATGGCCAGCCTGTAGTTACAGTAAACGGAAATAAACTCATAAAGTGTTTGAATTTCTAGTAAAAATATTTGTCGTAGTAGAGATGATTTATGACATATGGCAAAGAAAAAGAGATGGCACTTGACTAACATCCTTTGTTGGAATTATACATATCAGTCAGTACACACCAGGAAAAAGTCTGTAGTACTACAAAACATTTCACATTCTCAACAGCATAACCAAGTCTTTATCGCTACAAAACCAAACTAGAAGTGCCTTAGAGCTGAAGCTACTCGAATCAATCTAATCAATGAAAAAATACCACTTTTGCAAAGCATGAAAAATCTACTTTGAAGCTCAAATCCCGTGTCAATCCTTTACTTAAACAGAGATAGATTATATGATAGTGCTTTGTGAAAATATAAAACTGTCAGTCCTAATTTTAATTATTAATCTATCAATCTAATAGAATAGATGGATGCTGAACGAAAGCCAGAACTTTGCATTCCTGGCGTTCTGTTATTGTATTTAGAGGACACGCAGGACAGTAGACAACATTCCTGCCATTTAGCTCATGTGGTTACTGGATCTGCTGTCGGCCTGACGCTGTTCACACACACACAAACCGGGCAGAGCTCACGTTTTGTTTACGCAGGCTCAGATCAAGTCTGTCAGTCAAGTCGACCCATATTTTGTCTGTACGACACACAGCTAACACACTTAGCCTTAATTAGTGTCACTGTCATACTTGTTCATAAAAAACTGTTGCTGCTGATTAAAACATTTTCCAAAATCAAACTTAGGCCTGCTACTTACCTTCCGGAAGCAAATTCTACTAAATTGTACCATTTTCGTTAACGTTTATGGCCACCATTCATGCTGTTAGCTAATCTAGCGGGCTAGTTTGCATGTGTTTGTAGGAGGGACAGGAAGCGCTTGCTCGTCTAATTTGATTGGATAACGACAGTGAAGGGGCGGGGAGACAAGTAGCAACGAAGAGACACGGAAAAGTCCGATTGCTCCACATCCCAGACCACCGGTCCACCAGGCAGGAAGAGACCATAAAGTATAACACGAAATACTGCTGTAAATGTCCATGATGTATACGGAGTACATCGGAGACGTACAAAATTACGTGAAACAAAACAAAGCTATGGATGCTCTATAACTGCAGCAATGTGTTTTGCTAAACTGTCATTTATTGCTTTTGAAGAGACAATTTATTTATTTACTAAATGTTAAAGGACAGATGGACAGCGAATCGATTGAGAAATCAGGCAATCTAGATGCCGAACCCTTGTCATTTGTCATCTTTAAATTTGTGTTCTACCCTCAGCCAAAATAAGACTCTGCAACAAAATCTAATTTTCTGGATTAAGATCTAATGATCTAATCCGCAGTTTGCAATGAATGTGCACTCTGAATGCCCTTTTAAGCTCATTGTTTTGGCTTCCAGTCTGCCAATACACTGCATATGCCTCAGTTCTCACCATCCTTCAATAAAAAAAACACAGATGGCTGACAATGGCAAACAA
>OMOW01028765.1:1721-12553 GCA_900312555.1 Lamprogrammus exutus | reverse complement strand
GTTAAATAATTGCAACATTGATTTCACAGTGTTTGCTACCACTCAGGACATTGCGTACCTGACTACTTTGAACTGAGTTCAGCCTCATAACATTCTGGCAACTAAACATGGCCTGGCCTATTGGCAGAAGGATCTAGCAGCATAAAATTCATACAATCATCTTTTACAAATATTCATGAGTCAAATTTTCATATAAAACACGGATTTTGTTACACAGCTCTAAAATTATGACAACTGTGGGAATTATAATTCAGAACAGCAGTTGTTTTTCTGAAGTTGTAGCTTGCTGTGTATGTATGTCGAACTGAATGATGGACAGATTTCTGGGTTATGCATCTTTGTTGATAAGGAAAATTGGCACAAATTGGGTGTGATGGGGAACACTTACATTCATTATAGATCAAGTTCATTATAGATTTACATTCATGTTTAAAGAAACACTTCTATTCTCTTGTATAAATGTTATTTTCTATTCTTGATGTTCATGTCCCTGCAAAGTGCATGGAAATTGCTCAAACTGTGCAATCACTGGTCCCTGCCCTCAACAACATCCAAAATCCACCACGGGTGGGCCTGTCCAGATAATGGACATGGCTGCTCCATTTGAATAAATGTTATCATTTCTCCGCTCTTATGGCTGAACGGTGGAATGTCTTCAATCAAAAAACGGTCCAGTGTTGCTCTTATTCCAGACACCTCGCTACCTTGGATCAATGAGACGAACCTTCAACAGGTTGAACTGTGCCAGCTGTTTGTCTGAGCCGTCGGACCAGCATGTCCCACTGACTTCATTACTATATTACTAACACTTTTATCAATAAATACATAGATTTCTAAACCCCTGGCCCTGGAAAACATGACAAAAAACATATTTGAGTGTAGCCTTGTAGAGTATTATACTGTGGTCTGGTCCAGTTGTCATAATGCAGAACTGTCCTGTATGGAGCTGCGGTCTATGGATATTTTGACAACCTGCAAAAGCATCAATTATTCAGACCGAGAATGACGGCCACTGCTTTGGTTCAAGTCTGTGGCTTCTTTACATCTTGCTCTTTACTTGGTGGTGACATGGCAGTTGTGTTCCTCTGTGGCCCCATTCAGCCATTCCTTTTCATAGGCTTTCAAACGCAGCATTCCAAATAACTATGAGGTCTAACGTCTCATTATCCTTCAACTCAACACCATCCTCCATCTTGCCTCAGGCGCACCAAAGCCACGTCCAATACTGCATCAGGGTGATGCAAAAATAACAGGATTTCTGAGATGAGTGTTCAGACTCCACAAATCAAATATGTTTTACTTTTAAAACAACAAACAAAATTGGCAGAAGTAAAAATTGAAAATACCAGATATAATATGTCTTTGTGTCTGTTAAAGGGGGAGGGCACCGATTTTATACAATAAATTCAGTTTATTTGTCTTACTGAGCACTATTCAGCATGTGAAAACAGCTGTATTAAGGCTTTTGAAGGTTACTTGCTTAAGTTTGACGCATTGAGGAGGCTTAAATTTAATCTGGCACCAAGACGTTTGTGATGTCATAGAGGTCAGTTTCCCTCTACAGTCACAAAAGCATCTATAAAGTTGTATCCATGTGCTGAATAGTGCTCCACATGACCCAATAAATGTGTAAAGTTGGTGGAGTTCCCCCTCAAAAATCAGATCTGACTCCCTTGAGGGAATATAAGATGTGGGCCACTTCACTTTGTAATGCGTTTCCTGTTACTGGATGTATTTCCTTGGATGAATTACCATCTCTAATATTATGGGGTAGTCAGAATCTAATCCTCCTCTAACAGCTTCCAATTTAAATGATATACGGCATAGGCTGCCAAATGGAAATCAATCTGCCATCAATCTGCAAGAATGCACCAGTTCTTCTGTCAGTAAAATGTTAAAATTCATAAATACAACTTACTATTACATTCTTAAGATGATACAACAATTCCAAAGTCAAGGAGATGGCCAGCTTACAGACTTTTTGCTCGTGGACTCAGTGTGTGTCTGTGTGTGCCTTGAGAGATGTGAGAGTGTCTGAGAGCTCACAATGTTGTGACATTCAATCACGCTTACGTGGCAACTGAGTCATTGTGGGTCTTGAGGAGGCAAAGCTGGGAAATTATGTGACTCCCACAGGGGGATCACAGACCACTGACATATATCAGCTCTCTGATATCTGACTGATATGATCATGCGGCTGCAGAGGTGTTGATACATTTTCTGCTCCAGATGATTATCACTGTCAAATGTTCACAAGTCTCTGTCCCACTTTGCAATTTGAGGAGCTCCGTCTTGTTCATCAGATCGTTTTATGGTCATGAGTCTGTGGTTTACATTCCTGGAAGGGGGTTCGTGCAAAATGGATGGAGTTGTCTTGGATGGACAGGAACAATATCCACTGTGTGGTCACTTTGATTTTTTCACCTGCTAAAGATCCTCCAAAGAATGAATACTGCATGTGCTTGCATTTCAGTATATACAGTAAAACCAAGCAGGCAAGAGGTCATAACTGTTTGATAAGGCAAGACACCCAAAGCGATGGTTGCAGAATGTCAGAAACAGCCTCTTCCCTGACTAAACTGACCAGGGTTTAAAGAGAATGATGTGAAATACCGTGATATGAAGTCAGCAGCAATTCTGAGAGTTAAAAACACATTTCGTCAATGAGAGGGGTCATAGGGGAATGACCAAACCTGTTAACCAGGTTAACAAGAGGGTCACGAGTTCACAGAATTGGATTTTTAAGTGACACCTCTTGTTGAAGCGAGAGAATGATTGGGCACAGTCGCAGCTTCCACAACTGTCAGGTAAGAGCGAGGGAACTAGGCAACAGTGAGTCCAGGATCATCAAAGCGAGATGACTGAAAAATTGAAACCAGCACCTGCTCTTTGGTCGAGGGAAAATACCAACTGAGCATCGATAAAATAAAGAATTCCTGCTGACCAAGAGCATTCGAGTCATTTCTCAAATGGATCCTCACACCAGGTTAATGTGCCGTATTTCTATGCACTCAATATTCCAATGACTCACTGCTATATGAGAGGTTTGTAGCATATATGTACATTTGTGCGCCATTGTTATTACCCATGATAAACAAAACACACCCTGATAATGTTAAAAGAAACAAATCAGACTAGATTGAGTGCAATACAAAAAAAGATCCAAGGTCGAGGTTAATCTCAAGTCTAGTCCTGGTTATGGGTAATTAATTAGGGCGATTCTGTTCCTGAAAAATCTGTTAAATACTTGTTTTTTTTAAACTCAATTATGCATGCGTGTATATCCCTGCAGGCATGGCTAATTAATAAGCATGTGCTATATCTCTCTGGTTCTTTCTGATGGCTCTATGGTATCTGGCCCAAATACTATTATTTCGTAAATACATGCGGACAAACACAAAGAGACCAAATAGAAGTTTTCAGTATACCACACACTGTATGTCGCTCTACTGGCACCCAAACACTACAAAGAATAACAAGACGAAGCTAAAACAAACTCCAGCACTTTACACTATTCACAAACGTTGACATTACGCCATTTGAAATAACCAGAGTGAGGTGCCTAGCAAAAGAAATGGAGGCGGAGTCGACTCCGTACATTGGCATCCTAATTTTCACATGGATTTTATGTTCTGATGCACCTAAAAGTTATTGTGATTCATGCTCAGAGAAGACGTTTTTTTTCTTACTGTCATTTACAGTAAAGAAGGTCTTCAAGCAGAGAATACAGCTCAGACATTGCTTCTCGTGATAGGATGTGAAGTGAGAAATTACGAGAAAATGTAAACAAGCAGCAAATTATCTACAAATCTTTTAAACTAAGCAAAAATAAAACAAATTGCAAAATTAATGAGAGTTTGTTTGCATTGTAAAAGCTATTTATATCGTCTAATTTCAACTTAGATTATTGCTCTTCACTTCTGATTTTCACCCTCTTTTGATATTCAAAATAAACACCAAACATTCCCGAATAGCGCTTTGCCCTATGAATCCCAGCCAAAAGATCAACAACGACGTGAGGCCATCAAGTCAGAACGCACAAATAATCCTAATCGCTCCAAAAAATCTGAACTGTTCAGTGTGTGTATTGCCAAAATCTGTGTTTCTCCTCTCCAAAGAGAAATTAATTACAGAGATAACAGAAACATATAGTAGGTGAGCCTTGCATCCACCTAGTTTTCTCTAAACAAACAATTTTGAGGGTTCCTTGCCCTACAACTGCTTGGAAATGTAAAAAATACTATAAATATTTCGAGCGCAGCAATACTTTGTATGTAAATATTTTTATTTTTTTTATGATGGATTTTACTGACTGCTGACACCATTTCTGGATGTTTAACAGCCAGCTCTGTCACAGCACACACCTCCACACTGCTGCTCACTGTGAGACAATCATTTATTTCTCTGATTATGTGTAGCTGCCTGGTCAGTGTATTTTCTTTCCTAAAAAGCAACCACAATAATAGAGGAAAACAATGCAACAATAGTCCTTTGTGGTGCTTAATGTACTCTGCCTGTACTGAATCCTACTGCAAATGGCATTGCACATCGTCTATTTTTGATAAAGAATGGCAAGATAATTGAATTGCTAAAACTTAAAAGGTAAAAGTTATAACCAAGGCTTTTTCGTAATAGTGATGCATAATAATTTTTCATACAATGTAAAATTATAAAGTATACTGTTGTGTAATACTTTTTATACGTGACCTTTGGTTGATCCAGTAAGACAAAACCACAGGTCCTGAATTGCCCTGAAAGCTTCATTTTTGATCTGTCTGTTACTTCCATAACATTGGTACATCATAATGTAACATACCAATTAGAACAGAGTGGGGTTTTCAGAAAGATGGCCTTAACATGGCAGTACCTAAAATGGTCAGTTTTCAGTCAGTATGCACAATGGTGCTGCAGCAAAGGGAGAAGAGGAGGGGATCAGTGTGTTTTTGCACATTAAGGCATTACAAAGCTTTCAAAATAGACCAATGACTGTCCCCTCAAACAAAGATACTACGTAAAGTATTGATGTGGAAGATGTGGCAAAACAAATAGTGTTGTGTGGTGTGCTTCTGAATATTCACTATTTTAATCAAGTATTTTCTCTGTATTTACTGCAAACAGTAAAAAGAGTTGCTTTTAAAAGAGTTGGAGAATCAAGACCTTCCTCCAACAAAGTGTGTTGAAAGCACACCATTGGTCAAAAGGGGCATTTCATCCTTGAAAAGGTTTCTCTTTTGAATATGAAACTGAGTGATACGGATTTGTGTTGAAGGATACAGTGTGCCCTTTCTCAAAGCTGGATAAGAGTCTACTGAAAAGGAATGTATGCTATGTATTTAATCATTATGTAACCAATGCTGTGTAATAAATACCAGTCACAATATAACCTCACATTGTGACTTCATCATATCTGACCATGTTGTAATGTTATGAATATGTTATGTTATGTTATGAATGGATATCAACATTCTCCTTTTTTTCTCATCCATTATTGCTGAAGGTCAACAGAGAATATCAGCCTGAGGACATTCAGACTCCTTGTTCCTGTTGGGCAACTCAGATTTTCAACCGGTTCACCTGTCATATTTCTGTGTATGAGCGTGTGCATAAAATGTGTGTTTGTGGATGTGCATAGTGTTGAGGAGGAGGGTGAGCCGAGGTGTTTTTGCAGGAGTCATACAGTAGATACATTTTCCTGCCTGGCAGGGCAAGCAGACAGAGAGGAGGATGATGGGAGAGCAGCGTGTGGGTCTGCCAGGGCTGCTGATGCACATCTAAGGATGACCTTGGAAGTCAGAGGATGAAAGCTGAGTGAAATTTACAGAGGACACAGAGAGGAAGGAGACAAAGCCTGCCTGTCATATGTCACCATGCTGACAAGTGGTGTGGGTCATGCAAGGTTCATGTTCATGTCAAGCTGCAATATATAGTTTGGCTTGGGAAGAAAAGGGCTGTAAATCAATAAAGCAAATATGTATTCCAAAGAAAGAAGACGTCAGAATTGGTGGAGATAGAATGTGAATATCTCAAACATTAACATGTGGGGAGGCAAATAGTAAAATCATATAGCATAATATAGCATCAGCTCTCATGCAGGAAATCTAATTCATAATTGCAATTTTTACCAACAGTACATCATTGTGGTTATTAACTTCAATTACAATTTAATTTCGCCTCCTTTATCACAGCATTGTTTCTCAAAAATCCAGACACCACTCTTGATGAATTTAAATGAAAAGACTCAGGTATGTGAATCCTATAACAGACTACCCACGTACTGCAAATGCAAATTTGCCTTTTGGCTAAATCTGGCATATTTATATTTACTATATTTAATATGCACTGTCTCTTTTAAATGCATAGATATTATATATGAATAACTATATGGACTAAGATACAAGCTCAGACAGGAGTCACATTTATGGCACAGCTGCACAGTAACAAATAAGGCCAGAAACATTCAACTAATGCCTATGAGCAGCTAAAATGATGCTGATTCAGTAGTATAAAATTGTTTTGACATATTTTTAACGCTGTACAATAAATTTGCAACGTCAAACACAGGGAAAAAAGAGGGAAATCAGAGGACTGTTGGGTCTTGGTGGAGGTACATTATGTGCTCTGTGAGTGTCTTCTAGTTTCATTCTACTTTTGGAAGATCAACTGGGTCCACATTTGCATTGAAAGCTATAATGACTTGCTGTAATTTAAAGCTTTTTTGTATCTGCTGGGTAGAATCACAGACAGTGAGTATGAAGAGGGGGAAAAGGGTCACAGTCAATGGTTTGCCGTGCCATCAGAGAATAAGTTGCATTAATGAAACGTTCAGGATGTGTATTTATTGATAGAGCAGACGTTTGGTACAAGGGCTGTGTGTCTGACAAGAGCTGATTATTAAAACAGCTCACACAATAATGTGTTCATGCCCTTTTCATGGTTCATTAACGCAATGAGATGTCCTTCCACATGCGAGCTGCAGCTCATTACGCCAGCCATTAAATCATGAAGGTATGAGAAAATGATTCAAAAACAGAAATGTGCGGCTGAAGATAATGACAACTTACTGTGGTTAAAAGGCTTTGCTTGAAAAAAACAAAACACCTGGATGGGAAATGATAACAAAAACACAAGGTTTCCATTATCTTACAATAAAAATGTCATTATGTGTACTGTGGCAAATCAAAAAGCAATCGCACTTCATTTTCATCCAAGCATGGATTCAGTCTGTGCAGACAATATTGTTCAAAGCACATTCAGTAGTTGTGTCTTTCATCTAAAACAGAATACAATCTGAGCTGTGACCATATGTTAATCCACAGCAGATATTAATCTGTGGGCTTTCATCTTCCTGCTTGGCTGTTTATAAGCCTTATTTTGTCTGCTTTTATTGTGGTGTTCACAAATTGCTAAGAAGCCATATAAACTATCATCTCATAAAGGTTATTTGATTTAAAAGTGGAAATATGGAGCTAAAGATTGTTACCTGTATTATTGTGGTTTGGTAAGGCAGTGTCTGGTTGGGGTATTAACTTCTTTTATGTGTACAAAATGTTATCTAAGATCTAAACATTACAAAATGTCAACAGCAAAATTTGAAGATATGAAGGACAACTCCTCACCAACAGTGTTTTTGTTTTACTTACATTACCAAGCATCCCTAAATTTAGTTTGATAATCACAACTGTCATTAGTTTTCAATGGCAGAAGCAGGCAGAGATGAAGAGTGAAATATTATAAATATCCATATGAGTTAGAAGAGGCCCCAGCAAGCAGGGAAGGCATTCGTGATGAGTCACAAGAGACTGATTACATAAATTAATCCCACAGTGACACCAAAACCTTGGACAGGCTGTTGATGAGCAGGAGGCAGCAGGGTTAATGTGATGTTTAAAGTGTTTAAATCTAGAGCATATCAAGGTAACCTCAATTCAGCTAAGAAAGAAACATAAAATAGAACTAATACCATGCATGCAAAAACAACAGCAGGGACTTCATTTATGAATAAATATGCCACAGATTTATTTATAATGTACAGTATTGGTAGAGCTGTGTTTAGGTTTTGTAGTAAGACCGTATTGATTTGAGATTATATGATTTTTGCTATTCTGTACATCTACACACCGTAGATACGTTTCAACAGGGTTCAACTGGGTTCAACTCACTATTTAGGCAGTGAAATATTATTGAATTATTAATTAATGAACCTAAGGTCACACAGTGCTTGGTCCATTTGAATTGCACCCCGGTGAGAAAGCAGCAATCGCACTTGGTTACAGACCAAAACAACCAGTCCAAGACCTCATGGAAGAGGTGGTCTCGGACCGGTTCCAATCGAACACTGGCCCTGTACGATTGTAGTGAGAAAGCATTTATACCCTGATTCAGCCCAATTACAGGAAGTGAGCCAAACACGCATTATGGGCTGTGCCAGGTTAGAGGCTAATGCAGCACCGACTAAACCAACAACAGGCAGGAGTGGTGAGAGCGCATCAATGCTCGCCTTCACCAGTTCAGCAAACATCGGATTGCAGCATGTTTTCGAATGAAAAAGTGTATCAAAATACTGTTGGAACACCTGGCGACAAAGAGGCCTCGCAAAAATCTAGTCTTCAATGTGATATTTACAATCATCAGACATCCAAGCTGGACAAAGGAGCAGACGTTTCAGCGTGGAGCTATCATCAGTGCCCTTGGAGAGTTACAAAGGAGTCTATACACTTATTGAGCCAACTGTGCCAGTAGTGTAAGGCCCATTGTAATATTGTTCCATTAACAAGGCATTCTAAGAGACAAGTTAAACAATCAGTTCAATTCAGAATACATAAAGCAAACAACTAGTAAACATCTCATAGTGACATTATAAAAAAAGGAAGATGAAAACATTACATGCAGAGTGTTTGGCTTGCAGCATACAAATGTAGTTGCAAGTTGAAGCAAGACACTGAGAACACAAGCAATAATTCCTACATATTAGATACAACAGAAAGTTAATTCATAATGTTGATCGCTGTTCAGCGTGACTTCCTTCATGTCAGCAATGTTATTGCAACTACAGCTTTACGAAATTGTCTTAATTATCATCACATTTTACACAAATTTCAACTGCCTTCTTTATGCTACAACATTTGGATACAAACTGTATAAAGATTTGGCTGTAATTAACAAAAAGAATATCATGACAAGTTTCACAAACAGAAAGGAAAACACTTTTCCCTTATGTTAAAACATCCAAATCTCTTTCCATCTTTACCATAATTGTGCATCAGTGTAAAACTTGTTGAAATGCTAAATACCATCTTGAGAAATTGGCCATTTTTAAATGGCAACTTCAGTTACTTTGAAATGTGCTTGTGCTCTTGTTATCTAATTATTTTACTTCATAAGCTTTAGAGCCTCAATTAATGGCAGAGTTTTTAAAATAACACATTGCAATTTTTTACACAAAATTCCCTTTGTGTTTTTTCTCCGGCAACGTCATGTACCTGCTGATGCTAAATGCCATGGAGGTTGCCCTGGCAACAAACATATGTTACCAAATTTGACCACCCGACAGTCACACTCACCAGGTCCAGGTGTGGTGATGTGTGGAAGTTGGAAGCGTTCTAATGTCCCTCTCAAGCTCAAGCTCTTTCCATCACTGTGTCCACATTTACAATTCTGGTGCTATGCCATGAATTTCTCTCAGGACAAAAGTGACAGTGTGTGCTGTTATCCCCTTTTTCTGACAAATTACATTGATAATGAAAAAAGCACAGCAGATTTCCTCTTAACAAGCATTCCTCAAAAGTGAGCACAGTTACCCGTTTACACAATTAACCGTTTACACTATGAAATAAGAGGTGTACAAAGACACACACCATTAATAACCACTGCGACCCCCTATTACGGTAACAACCAGGTAGTTGTCCTGTAGCCTTCAAAGCTTCTGTCCTAATTATTCTCCCACTATTTGCTATTTCCAGTCCAAATGACATCCTAATGGCATGGCTTTAAAGCCTGTTAAGGTTCTTGGTCTACAACTTGATGTCATTTGAGCACATAACTGATGGAAGCCTCATTCTCGATCTGACATAAGAGGTGAAAGTCTTTGCAGAAAACCAGCAGCAATGCCTTGTAAGAGGGCAACACTTGATGTTCACTTGGGTGATTGACTTTGAGATGTGGTTCTTCACAAGCACATTGAGTTCTTTATGAAATCTCTTAGTGTCTTGCTGACCTTGTACTCTGCCAGACTGTCAAGGCTTCAGCATTGAGTTGTAGCCATTTCCTAGGTCAATCCAGACATATTCAGGTTGGTCTGTCTGAATTCACACTTTATCTACAAGTACCTTGTGCTTTGAGCCACTTGTCTCATTTCCAATCTCTCTCTGACTTTGCTCGTGTACTGACACACATCCCCTTTCGGCCTCAAGGCTATGATGCCTGACAGGAGCTTCCATGTTGTACAGAAACATGTTATTAAACAGCAGTTGGATGATTCTGTTCCCTTGCTGGGATCTTCCACTATCAGTATTGTCCTTCCTTGTGTTAGTCAAAGAAGAAGCCAGATGATTCTTCTGTAGGTGTGGATCATGTCAGGGCTTGTTGGACATTAATTACTGTGACGTGAGTGATTTCTGCTCATTTAGCCACTTTTCCCCTTTTTACACGATTAACTGTTTACATTATGAAATAAAAAGTTTACACAGACACACACCATTTACAACCACTGTGGCCCTCTATGAAGGCAGGCTTTTTGCCCCATCTTCAAGTGTGGGCAGACTGAGGCCTTAGAGGCTGCTATAACAGTTTGACAGTACTGCCTGGGACATGAAGATAGATCGGAAGAGCACACG
>OMOW01028764.1:0-12221 GCA_900312555.1 Lamprogrammus exutus | reverse complement strand
ATTACGTCAAAGAAGTTACTCATCTTGTTGTTTGTTCTCTCTGTTTTTTCTTTTCTTCCCCGTCTGTGTAGGCAGCCCGTTGAGTAACTTCTTTGACGTAATTAAACAGCTTTTTTCAGACGAGAAGAACATCCAAGCATCCCACTCCCCTGGCGCCCCTGCCACGTCTAGCTCCCCCGCCAAGCATGCCCCCAGCAGCAAGCCCAATGACTCTAAATGCCCCACTGGCAAAGACAAAACAAAGATGGCGGCCAGCAGCAGGACACAGGAACAACCTTAAGGAGGCGTAGCTGTGCATGACTAGACGAAAAGCAGTATCAGGTCATTAGAGAATGACAGAGGAGAGCTGCAGGTTTGCCCTTTAGTTAGAAGTGTTGCTCTTCAAAAACAAAAGAAAAATCTACTTTTTTGCCTATAAACTTTTGTACTGTATAATGGGAATGGCTATTTCAGTTTAAGAGTCGATCAGTATTTTACAATAAGTAACTAATGTAGCTTTGATCTCCCAACCCTTGTGTCCCTCTCTTCCTTCTGTCCTGGGGGAGGGGATCTGAAATGAATGTGTCACTTACAGAGCTAAAGTACAAGTGAACTAAGCAGCTGTTCAGCCACCAGGGGGCGCCCAAACAAACTGACACACTGGCTTTGGGGTCCTTTCTTTTCATAATTTCAGTATTTTAAGGGAGACTCCCTGGTTTTCTTACAGTGCCACCCAATATGTAAATTGAATGTGTAAGACATTTGTGAATTTTGCTGAGTTATAGGGATGTTACTCCAAATTTCTGGATTTGGGTGGTCGACACAAAATTCTGAGATAAAGTGTGGTATACAACTTTGGGGTTTTGGGGTGCGGCAAAGAATTTTAGGATCTTGACCTTAATAAACTTGGGAGTTTAGGGATGTTATAAAATTGAGATAATGATAATGAATTTTGATTTTTATCATATATTGGAATTTAGGGTTGCTTTAACAATTTTGATAATTAAAAGAAATACATGGTGCTATTCCAACTTTGGATTCATAAAAAATGTATTTAGGGAGGTGCTACAACACAATTTTATTTTGTCAAACTTTTGGGGACACCATTAAATTGAGAATTTTGGTATTATAACTAATAATCATAAGGTTGTGAAGATATTACAGATTTGGGGGTTATTTTGTGATTATTGGGTATTATACCAAATTTGGTCATTTGGGGCTCTAGAACAGATGTTTGGATGATAACAAATACATTTAGTGGGCCCTTTCCAAATTTAGGGAGAATAACATACTTTGAAGTCAGTGAAGCACATTTTTAGGATTTGGTGCGTTACAACATGTTTTTGAAATTATAATAAATTACTGGGTGGGATGGGGGAACAAGGACATTTTTGCATCTCAAATTTTGGAGGTAAAACAATTCTGGGATTTAGAGTCAATATACATAATTTTGGGCTGAAAACACATTTTGTGATTTGGGGGCAATTTTAACAAAATCAATGAGAGCATAAAGCTCTAAAAACTTTAATTTATGTTTTTATCGTATCGCTTAGGTTTAGGCAGGTATTTTTTATTTGGGGGCGCGGTGTCATCAAATCCTGCTTAGGGTCTCAGAAATGTTTGGGCCGGCCTTGTGTGCCCGTCAGAGTGTGTGATGACTTGTCTCTGCCACCAGGAATCATCCATAATAACTATTAACACCCAACATCGGCTCTTCGGATCCAGCTGACCGATCCAGAGAGCCAGAAACAGAAGAAAAGAGGGAGGACCCCCCTCCCCCTCTATCCAAACTCCACCTCCACCAACCACAGTACAGTCCAGTTCTTTTTGCCCTCTTTGCTCCACCAGGTCAAACACAGAGACGTCTCTGAAGAGTTGTAAAAAGAAAAAAGCCTTAAGACAGTGATGTTTGTCAAACTTCTACACACATCCCCTCTCCTCTTTTCTCTTCTATTTCTCCCACATGTACATAAACACACATGCGTACTCTTCAGCACACACAAACGCATACAAACAGGACTTCTTTGTGGGATGTAAGGACATGCACAAACTAACAAACAAACAGGAAGGATGAAGATGCCCAGACGGACGCTGGCTGGATTGTATTTCTTTTTAATGTCGTCTTTCTTGGTGAATGATGGATTTTAACACAGGAGCTCAAACTCCCGCTGCAGCATTTCTGTAAATGAAATGGGTCCTTGCAGTGAAAAGTTGCCCAAAAAGTATGATGAAAGTACTCTTTTGGGGGGGTAGTATTACATAAATGAATGATCTATTCTGTTGTACAGACTAAAAACATGTTCTGTATGTACAAAAAATGTGTAGTCGTGACATGTTTAGAATTGTGTTGCCACATTTTGTTTTTTATTCCCAGACAGTCTTTTCTGTAACAATGATATGTCTCATTTTCCGTTTGCACTTTCGATGAGTGAAACTTGGGTTCAGTTTAACCACGTTGGCACATGTGTAGAACTTTTTTTGTTCAGGTTCCTTTCGAGTATCTGCAGGATTCAGACAATATTGAACTGCTGTGTATATTTTTGTACTTTTATTGTATTTTGTCATTTGGGTATTAATTTATTTTCAGTTATTTATATGAAAGATGTAGAGAATGTTTCTTAAGTCAAATTATTTAAGGATATTTTTGTCATGTTTAAGTTATTGATCGTTGAGAAAATGTTTGTGAGCACACTCCTCTCTCGGCTTTTGATGAGAAACCTTGTAATATACGTTTGGAAAATGATTTACCGTAATTTAAGAATATAGACTAGCCTCTTTGAGAGGGACAAACCCTTCGTTGAGAATTGTCCATTTTCTTCTCCCTGTGTGTATGATGACTCAAAAATCAGCAAACACTCATTCTGTAAATAAGCCAAGTTCACTGATACGCTTATTTAAAAAACCAAGGGGATTCCTACTCTTAGCTTTGACCTTGTATGGTTGTTTGCATGTTCAGCATTCGTCTTTTCTTTGCATGTCGTCGTTGGAATTGTTCTCCCGTTTCCCTTTTCTCTCCGACTTTCATCACTTATTTTGTTCTCTGTATTTACGTTCTTTATGTGCATTAGTTTTCATTTACCTTTTGATTTTGTTTTCTCTTTCCTATTACTCTGCACACAGTAACTGTGCGATGCATCCTCCTTATTCATTCTCTCAAAGAGGGACCTAACGATCGGGTCGCTCACTCACAGCTGGCTGGGTGGGTATCGGTACCAGAGAGAAAAATAAAAGCAATACCTATCATTGTTCGTTCTCCTCTTTTTTATATTGTGGGAATCCAGAGCACACAGAACGGACTGGGAGCGCAGAGCGCTAAGTACTGAGCAGGATAACCACTGGCAATGTTTTCCCTTGTGATGTTACTGTGAACAACTTCAGTGCTAAAGGAAATAAATCTGTTGACTTTGGAGACGTGTGTGAGGGTCGTTTGGTGCAGAAAGTTCCCAACAGTTTGGATTAGTAAAATCTTTATTCACAAAACAGGTACATTTTTTGTTTTCAAGTTTTAAAGTCGACTACACGCATATGGAAGAAATTTACATAGACGAGAAAGTTTTGAAAAATTTATACTCTATAAACTCTTCAAAATAGCATAAACATTGGACACAAACCAACAAAGTGTAGCAAACTATTCAGTATCCTTTTCAACATTGTGTCATTTCCTGACATTTTGTAAAGATTCCAACATTCCACAGAATAAGAAATCATAGAAAACAATGCTTCGTTTTATCAAAGGTCATGATAGATAAATCATCAGTCCTGTGTTTTAATACAATGTTGAGCATTAACATTGCAAACCAGCTAATGACAAAGTGAGTTCATACAGCTGAACTTAGAATTCACATTTATGTTTTCAGATTTTGGAGGTTTTAGCTCATTGTTTTGGTTTTCCTGCTGCAAACAGACATGTTTGAGTCTCACAGCCCTCCCTAACACCAAATATAAAATTAGGCAGCTGTTTCCCACTAAGGCTCCAGGATTAAACTTGTGTAAATTAAGATAAGATATTCTGTGATCACTTATGAGGCATTGTGTGCATAGTCAAGAAAAATTTGCTGGGGCTGTTATGTCAAATTCTGTCAACATGCACAATGACAACCAAAAAAAGTTATCAAGGTGAAGCTTATTGAGTGCCTTAGAAACTTTCCCAATGTATTTGACATCTCAATTCCACTCCACAGTGACACATGTGCTTCTCAGAAGAGTTTCATCTTTGATTCTCGCAATCTTTGTTTAAGCCGTTGAGCAAAATTGGGAAATAGTTTATAAGGTGTTCTGGTGCCAAGGGATGATTTTTTTTTTGGCCTTCACATTCCCCCCTGGTAGATACAGTATTTAATCCTCCAGATTGACATAAACAAGAAGGTAGGCAAGAATGTATAAAGTAAAAGCAGAGCAGCAACTGTGCATGCAAGCATTTGCATTAGTTAAAAAGAAAGTTTGACTGGGCTGGTCCAACAAGCTCAGAGTGTCCTACCTCTCCAGTACATTTTGTCTTTCTGCCCCCTACTGGACAAAATTTATTTAATGCAGCCAATTGCTTGTGGAGTCATCTCATGATTAAACGATTCAAAAAAGAAAAAGTAAATTAAAAAACAAAGCATTTTAAAGGAACAAAGGCAGCAACATCACTCATGACTTTAAGGAGACAAAGCAGTAAATTCTTTCTCATTCCTTGGCAGAAAACTGTGTGATAAATCCAACACCATGGCCAATAACTAAAAGAATAACTAGTTTTGATCTTGTTTACAGACTGTATACCGCAATAGATATCAGGTTTAAGAGATTTAGTAAGGCAGGAGTTTAAATATATTTCTACAAAATATATAAAAACAAAACGATACAAAAACGTTGTATAATATTGTTCAATATAAGTTAGTTTGTATTAATTTGTTTCCAAATTAGTAATTATACAAATTAAACTTCATCTGAATCTGATTATGATCTAGAGCTGCAACTAACAAGTATTATTATCTATTCTAGACAGATCTATTTTAATCTAATAATAATAATCTATTTTTAGATTAGTCATTCATTCAAACAAAAGTTGTTTTTTTATATTGACAAAATGTCCACCCGAAGTTCCCAAAGTCCACAGTGGCACTCCACTTACAGTAATCTGACTGACTGTATAAAAAAAGTTCATTCTCATTATGTATTCAACAACAAAAAGAAGCAAATCCTTACACTGGATTATTGAAGAATTTAAACCAGCAAATGTGGATATTTTTACCTAATAAATCACTTAATAAATAATCAAAAATCACATTAGTGCGTTTTCTGTTGTTGTCACTTCAGTAATAAAAACAAAATCATCTCCCTCTACTGGTTATATTCACTAGTGTTGAGATAAATACATTTTTACAAGAAAAACTGCTTAAAATGGACAATTTTTGCAGCTACTTCTTAATTAACGTCATGTCACTAATAAGGTTAATGAGGAGACATTCTGTTTGCAGTAATCCATATGTACACAATTCTGTTTAACACCCACGCAAAACACAAGTGTTACGTACATAATACTCAAGAGTGCATGACATACAGTAAATCAGATTTGAGGCACATAACTTCAGTATTCAGAAGAAAATATTAACTTTTTACTCCACTGCAATTATCTGAAGGCTGTAATTACTAGTTACTTCAGTTACTAGTTACTTTGCAAATTCACATTTTCACAAACGTCTTCTTAGTAGCGTTATCTGATCTGTTCAGGAAAGTCAGAAGGTTTCATTTGCGACTCCCTCACTCTTTCTTCCTCTTCTGACATTTTACAGACTTCGATCTGAGCCATTACTGTGATTTTGACAGCAATAATGAATACTATGCAATGGGATAAGATGGCACTCGCCTACCAGCATGACAGCAGAACAAGATAAGATCAGTTTGATGACACAAATACTTTCAGACATTATCGTGAGTTTTAGAGTGTTTACTCAACCTGTAGAGGAATATATCGTCTGTGTGACCTTTCAAATGATTCAAAAGCAGGGCAATCCTACAAAATTGGGGGGGTTAAGTTAGGGTTTTTTTCATATTTTCACTTTCTCAAATTTTCCAGATTGTGATTTTTAGAACTGTCTGGGCACCTTCTTTACAGAGAGTACTTTCACTTTTAAAATGTTAGTGTGTTTAATTATGATTTGAAATGCATGAGTTTTACTTGTGATTAATGACTCACTCAAGTAAAGGATGTGAGTATTTGCTCTACTGTTGTTTGAAAAAAATGTCCACTGTAGTGAAGCTCTTTACTCTCGACATGTGGAGTGGTCTGTGTAAAGTCTGTGTATCAGTGTGACCTCTAGATCCCTTAGGAGGGCCGTTCTGTGGTGGTCCTGCACACGCCCTGACCCGAAGCAGGTGCTGGTCCTGGGGCAGAGCAGCTCCTGAGCGACCCCTCCCAGCAGCAGACGGTGGAAGTCCTCCATGTCCAGGAGTTGATCCATGTTTTGCAGGAAGAATCCTTCACAAAACCTGATGAGTTCACCAGCTCCATGATGCTACACACACACACACACACAGGCCCCTTTTACACACAGTATTAAAATGCGATCTCAGTATCCAGATACGTTATTTGGTACTGACTGAAGATGGGACTTCCTTGCAGCAACGTGTGTTCTTGTTATCTGCGTGCATTGCTGCGTGCATTGTGATTGGATCTCAGTAGATGGGTTGTTATGCTGTTAAAACCCAGCCTTCCCCCTTGCTCTGAGGACGATCGTCTTTTTGTAAAATAACTTTTTGGGCCACTTCAGCCTGTAATGCGAACATAGAACTTATTTCATGAATGTGTCCCTACAATACACACTGCGTTTACACCTGGCCGCTTGTGGCTGATATCCAGTCACAGCGGGAGTCAAACTAGATCTGTATGAGGTCATAGTATTCCATTCTGCAACCATTGACATCTTGCATTAACATGCGATCTCGGTAGATATTTTAATCGCAATCACATCTTGGGAACCATATGGATGGAGCCTGGGGTCATTTTTATAGATTTGCTTTACAATCACTAGAGAAAGAAACTTTATATTTACTTCAAAACCCCTTTAAAGTTACTTATTCCTGCACATTTCACCTCTACCTGAATATAAACGTTCAAAGAGTAAAATGTCTAAATTTGTTCCTTTTAGTGCTATACAGCACATGATGAAGTCATAAGAACCTGAACCTTCCTGAACGCATAGGTACAAATAGAATGTTGTACCTATGAACCTCTCTCCTTTCAGTTTGTGGTTTCGTACCGTGGCAGCCTGGTAGATGCTCACAACATTTTCCAGTGTCAAACTCTCTGACAGTTGGATCTCACAGCTCCTCTGCAGTCCTCTGAGCTGGAACAAAATGGACACTGGCAGCAACTACAACACAAACATATTTTTTAATTATTACAAATTATTCTGTATAAAAAAATACTGAAAGAAAATTAGTGAATTTTTATGTACTTTGGATTATGGAGACAACGTTCATTTTTACAGGTTTCATTCAATTTGACAATTAATTCCCATCTAAAAAGCTGCACTATTAAAAACATTCTTTACTGGACAGAATGATACATTTTGGCTTGTGACTTTTCTGACAAGCCTAACTTGAATTTTTCTTTAAAATGTTTATAGAAAAAAAAAGAAAATTTAGAAATAGTTTTAAATGAAAAAAGTTGTTTAAAAATTGAAGTGAAATATTAACTCTAGCCAGTTCATGATTTTCTAGTTAAACGTGAGAAAATAAAAGAAAGCCTAAAAATCTTCTCTCTTTTAAAATCAGGTAAATACTTCTGATAATTTTTTTCTAAAAAAACAATAGAATTTTTATAGAAAATTGTACAGAACAAAATGCTGAAAATTTTTACACACTTGTCATCCGATTAATTTTTGAGCAAGTCCTTCACACGCTGTGTTTCACTGTTTAAGGCTTGTTTGTTATTCTCACATTTGTCAGACCTGTCGGGATGAAGGGATTTTCATTGTGCAGTTTAAGCAAAATTCAAATTGAAGCAATTAAAGCAGATTGTAAAATTACAAAAATGACTCCAGAGGGTTTGATTATTATACCCCAATCAGCAGCATTTGCAGCAGTCTCCACAGTGTTCATTTAAAGTACCTTCATTGCATCCAAAAATGACAAATTCACTCCGTCTGTTCCTCCACAGTACAGAAACTTCATCATCATCTGCACAGAAACACGCACGTCAGCATAAGGGTCAGAGCGATGTAAAACTGAACACTTTGCCTGATGCTGTCGTTTGAGGTTGAAGGTCAAGTCCCACCTGAAATATACTGTAGGTTATGTGACTGACGTGGATGATGTTATCGGGAGAATCGGTGAGCATTCTGCGGAACCTTATGGAGAAAACAAACGTGTACCCAGGTTACGCAACAGATGAGTGGGAGCATCACTTACAGTCTACATTTACTTTACATTAAAATGTACTCCGTATGTAATTAATATTTAACATTTCTTATTTGTTACTTCAGTAAATAACCGATTTTTTCTTTTACATTTCTTTACATTCAGTATTTGAGGTGGACCTTCTCGAATACCTGTGTTTGACCTGAAACAAGTCACATGTGCAGATAGTGGACACAAAGGAGACAGATATAATTGTACAAGCGATTGCTTTCTGATGCATCTTTCAAGTTCATCAACTGGGGTTTTCAATGTATAGTATCTCAGAATGAAATTAACATTTTCAAATTTTCTTGCCAAATAAGTAACTTCAAAATAGACATTGTAAACAATCTGGCATGAAAGCAGTTAATGATTCATAAATGTAATATTTTAAGATCAGTCATGTTATGTCGCGGATAAACTCAATGTTAAGTGAAATCAGACCTGTCAGAAGCTGACATCAGCAGCACCCTGTGAGCGAAGAACGGACAGCCCTCCACCATGAATGTCACGTCGGACATTTCCTGATTGTTCAGGAAGTGAACGTCTGAGCAGAAACACACAAACCGCTGAGTCACACAGGGGGCAGATAATCACTCTGCTGACTAATGAATGTGGATCAAATCGTCACACAAGTTCCATGGGCGACTTTGTTTAAGCTCCATCAAAGGGGACAAAGACGTTTCACTGAATTTACCTTTTATTTGTCACCTAAAACTTTACTAGATATGATGACAAATTTTAGATTGAGTATCATGGATATTTCTGACAAACATGTTGATTTTCTACTTGTTCCTAGAAATGTTATGATTCTAGAGAAAGCAACAGTAAAATGCTAACAACGTCCCTCAATTTCTGGAATCAATTTGTTTTTTGTAGATTTTTTTGTATTTGTGTTTTTTACATATTTAGAAAGTCTAAATTTGTCACCCCTGTAAAATAATGCATTGTACTCCTACAAATGCATAATTGTAATGATTTAATATTTACAAAATGTGTTTAATTTGTTCAATAGAGAATTGTTCTGAAATCCTACTGGGAGGACATTAATTCAAGTTGAAATCTATGGGATGAGAATGATGCGTTTGTGTGTGATATTAATTTTGAGAGCTGATTGTAGTGATCCATGAATAGAAACCTCTAACTGAGACGTGCATCGGTTATTAATCTTCCAACATAAACTCCTTTCATCTCGACACACTTCTGCTAACAATGCTGGATGGATTGTAGTTTAGACCGGTCATAGAAGTCCCAAGAAATCCTTTAACAGCTGATATGATGCCATCATCTGAGGTTTCTTCAAAAGCCTTTCTCATGTTTGAGAAGAGGTGAAAGTCTTTCGGCCAGCAAGTACATGATCACTGCATGTTGGCCGAGCTCGTCCATCTTGTACAACTCAGAGCCTTGGGTACATGTAATTTTAGTGAAATTGATTCAGTAAAATGTCATCTTGTCACAGTTACCGAGTTGTGTGGACAAAGTGACGTCCATAGGTGGGATGGGAGGAACAGGAGCACAGCCGTAACAGTGGGCAAACACAGACGCCAGCCTCTTGGTTATCACATAGTCCTAAAGAGAAAGAACACATTGGAATTTTATGAGTGCTATGAAAACAAAACGTCCTGGTTTGGTATAAAATGTTGCCAGTGACTATGATCTAGCAACAAATATGTTTTGCTGGAGGCATAACTGCAAATGCATTTTATCAATGCTACATATGAAGTAATTTGTGGGAGACTGAGCTGGAAAGTATTTGTTCCTAACATATTTGATATGACATTTCCCTGTGGGACTTCATAATTCCTCAGCAGTGCAGCACAGACAAACACAAACGTAAAGGTTTGGTTGTTGGTTGGTGTTGCATCTGGACCTTGCTGGTCTCCATCATGCTGAACATGAGTGGCACTCCTGTGGAGATGAGCTCGGGGCCGTACTCCTCTGTCCTGATGGAGGTGAACTCTGTGAGGAGGGACACGGTGACCTCGTCCCTGCACAGCTGCTGAGCCCTGAGGAGAGACTCCAGCCAGCTGTGGAGCCTCCAGGGAACTCCTGGGCACAAACATGGAAGCAGACTTTACATCGATATCAGTCACTCATCAAATTCCAACACCACAATAATGTAATGCAGCACTTTCAATTATCGCATTACAGCTATGTACAATACTTTTAATTATACACATCACATATGTCTGTTCTACAACATACATAGTTTCTTCACAGTTTCTCAACAACGGCTTCACTTTAGCTTATTGTCAAATAGTTTTTCTCGTTCATATTATATTAACCTTTTTTGTCTAGTTGAGTCTAGACTCTTGTCTAGTCTAGCCTAGAGTCTTGTCTAGTTTGGCATCTTGTCTAGAGTCTCGTATAGTCTATAGTCTTGTCTTGTCTGTAGTCTTGTTTAGTCTGTAGTCTTGTCTAGTCTGTAGTCTTGTCTAGCGTCTTTTCATCCAGCTGTTTGTTGGTTCTCTCACCAATGGCTCGGAGCTCCATGGTAACATCCAGGTATCCGTGCTCTGCGCTGTAGTACGCTGCCTGCTGCAGAGCTTTCATCCTGGCTTTACACAGCCTGGGAACAGGGCTGGAGGAGCAGGAGGGAGAGGAAAGTGTGGGAGATTTCACCTCCTCCTCCTCCACACCTTCAGCCAGGATCTCCTCCAGAGAGAGGATGTCCTCCTTGCTGTGCAGGGGCTGAAGCAGCAGCCTCCTCAGAATGTTCCTGCAGAGGAAGAGGAGGCAGCTGAGCAGTTTGGTTTGTTAACCCTCTGGAGTCTGAAGTCATTTTCTTCCTTTTCATTAAATTTGCTGCATCACTGAAGGAAGGAGAACTATATGTTGAACTCATGTGGCTCACCTGTGTCCGTGTGCCGCAGAATAGCTATAACAGTTCATATCCTCATACAATGGAGATGTCAGTGAATTCCCATGATGCACTCTGAGCAGTGGGTCTGCTCCATGGGCAAGTAGCAGACTCACGATCTCATAGTAACCTGAAAAAGATGAAAAGTGGTGAAGGAATGCATCTGGTGGATTTACTCAGGAGAGGAACTCTTAAACGCCAAGTATTCATGTTCTCAAGAATTACTCAAATTCCTATATACTGTAGAAGTCCTGCACTCATTCGGTAAAAGTAAAGATGTATTAGCAGTAAAATGCACAAAATGAAAGTATTCATACTGAAGAAGAGTTTATGTTCACTGTCAGTTGACAAACTTGTATCTCCGGTTTTGGGGAATTTTTTTTATTTGAAGTTGAAGAAGTAATGAAGGAGGGAAGATAAATAAAAACGAATACAAAAGAGAAATAAAATAACTAGTAACTAATGTAACTACTAACAACGGCAGTCTTACCTGCAGCAGCAGCTAGCTGTAGCGGCGTCTCCGTCCAGCTCTCCTGTCCGTCCAGCACAGCTCCTCCCTCCACGTCTGCTCCGGCCTCTAGCAGCAGCTGTCACAACCACGACTCCAGCATGTTAGGCCACAAACACACTTGTCAAATACAGAACCTTAGCTATACACATGCTTGCCAACACAGTTGCTGTGGACTTTATGTTAATCTGGAGGATTAAATGGTATATTTAATGGTCCACAATCCTCCCACAACGGGATAATGTGGAGGCCAAAACAAATAATCACCACAAAAATGAGTTTTAATTTTCCAGATCCAGCTACAGGAGTTTTAAGAAACGTTCCTTATCATTGGAACTCATCATAAGATCTCAGCTGGCAGGCCTGCTTGTCATCCCAAAAACCAAGACAAAGTCTCGCGGAAATAGAGCTTTCTCGTATCGAGCCCCTTTTCTTTGGAATAAACTTCCTGCACTCGTTAAAGAAGCAGGTTCTCTTGAGATCTTTAAATGT
>OMOW01028760.1:0-11758 GCA_900312555.1 Lamprogrammus exutus | reverse complement strand
CTACACTCTTTCCCTACACGACGCTCTTCCGATCTGATTATGTCTGTCTGTCACAGAGATAACTCAGTTTTATTGGGTTTGGATCAAACTTGGCAGGTTGGTTAGAGGTCACAACCTTCACTATCGATTTGTTTTCAAATTGATCAAATGCCAACGTCAAAATGTCAGTAATGCTAATGGGGAATATACTGAAGACAAACTGAGTGCATTTCTAGTTGTATATGAAAAAGTTTCAAGTGGCCACATGGTGGCACTATCGGCTTTACATTTTTATTGTGATTTCAGTCGTTTTTGAGCTATTCTGTTTGTCCACTAATGTCACATTACTTTTTATATTTTTACATTACTTATTTTTACATGAGTTACTTCCTGATAACTGAAGATTCTGTTATGTGTGTTTTTGTGTCTCCAGGTGTGCAGCACCCATGCTGCTGACTCCGCCCCCGACCAGCTACAGATGGCCAGCATCCTGTCAGAGGCTTTCCAGGCCATGAGGACGGAGCTTAACTCCCTGCCGCTCAGACTACCAAACATGCTGGGAGAGGAGAGAGGTTTGGGTGGGGTGGGTGAGGAGAAGACAATGGCTCTGCTGGAGGAGTATTCACTACTGCTGCTACAGACTGTACACAGGAAGATCAGCACTGCACACACATAGACTTCTCATACTCTTTCCTCATCTCTCATCCTTCTCTTCAACATATCTTTGTTTTTGGCTTTTTCCTCTTTCTTTTTTTCCTTTTCCATGTTTTCCTGTCCCCTGCCTTGAATTTCCTCTACTTTTTGACTTTCTTCTTCTCTATTTACCTCTTATTCCTCAACTTTTTTTCATTTTTGTCCTCCTCCTTTCATGTATTCCTCTGTCCTCTTCCTCCTTGCAGATGAAGGATCTTAAGCCATTTGATTTTGAGAGATTTTATTCTGTCTTGGTCTTAATGGAGCGAAATAGAGATGAACAGGAAAATCAAACAGTCTGAAGGATCCTCAGACATTTTTTAAATGTTTTTATCAAACATGAGACATTTCTTAGTCAGACTTCACAGCGTCTGTGTTATATAGACTTTATAAACACCACAGCATGTGAACCTTTTTTAACTCCCTTTTCATTCCCTGAAGTCCTACCTACAGGAGGGGAAGCTCAATGACAGTAGCATCACAGTCCCAACACATTGAGGGATGTGAACTCACCTCAACAAGTTAACAAGTCAGTTTTCCTATTAAAATCAGAACTCTGCTAAAGAACAAACAAACTCTGACAGTGCGTTCTGATACACGAAATAAATTTTCATGTTTCATGTTTGTTTTGACAGACTGAACTTCATCCAAGCTGAGCATGAACTCCAGCTAACCACATCTGTCCATAATCTTCCATTCCTCCTCTACCCAGTTTTCCTCTTCATCTTACTTTCTCTTTTTACTCTTTGCTCTGCTCCCGTTGACCTCATTGTCTTCTCTTCCTCTGGTTCCCATTTTATCATGAACCATCCTTATTTCATGCTGCTCATCAGTGTCTTGCAGTTTTTCTGCATCCAGATCAGGGTTGTGAAAAACAACCAGGGGCCTCGCTCATAACCGTTGCGTACGCATAAAACAGGGCTTGAAACTTGCGTACACCACTCTCTATGCAAATGTTGAGATTTATAAAGACAAACTTTACGTGGAAATGTGCGCACCAGTACGGCAACTCTGACCTTTGTGTACGCACATTTTGGAGACAGGAGGATCTGGCGACACCAATGGACAGGCAGAGATATGAAGCCAGATTTCAAAGAAATGCTGACGCTGTGGAATGACTGTGAGAAGAATCACTAATACAGACCCTCTTCTACATTGTAAATGTACATGTGTTTATGTCAGGATAGTTTAACACAACGCTTGCTCTCAAACAACACCTCTCCATAGTCGATCCATTTATGGTTCAAATGTATAATTCCTTTGGCTCAAATAATTTCAATTCAAAGGAGCAAATTTATTATTTGGATTCCCGCATATGCGTACATACGCCAATACCGCTTGTGCGTGAAAGTGCTGTGAAATAACAGGCACATTTTCTGCTCCTGAGAGAAATCACAACGTTTAAATCTCTAATTTGTTTTTATTGATAACTTATAAATCGTCTCAGTTAAATCCTGTCGTGATAGTGACGCTCCCCACTCCATTTCCAAACCCTCAGCACAGATGAGAGGCGCGGAGACACGTGGTGTGAGCGCACAGAGCTGCTGAAACGCTGCTGTTATTTGAAAAAACACAAACCCTCCTGAATCTAAAGAGATCGGCACCATCATCCAGGTTCACCACATGCTTCTCAAATCCAGAAAGAAGTTATGCTGCGTCTTTTAAAGAGGTAGCAGAACAATAGACTATATTATTTGATAATACTCAGTAACAGCGGCAGCAACATTCTCCCACTCAACTTGTCGTGTTTCCAGAGAATATAAAAGCGGGTAGACAACTATTAACTGAACTGCAACTCTTTATTAACAAAGCCACTCCTCAGGTACACATTACACAGCCTGATGCCCTCTACTATCCCATCATGCACCGTATCTCCTCACCTGGTTCCTATTGGCTCTTATAAAACATATTACGCACCAACATACAATAATACCACATCTCCCCTTTCTAGAGAACAAAGGGTAGACTACTTTTGTCTCATCAGACCTTAGAGGGTTATTCTGCCTCTTTTGTTGAAAGGTCTGTTCCTATCTAAACCCTGTAAGGAAGAACAGTGTTAACCTAGGCGCTTTAGTGATTACTACTCTAATGGACTCATACAGTTACCATTTCTTAAATTCTCACTTTCACTTTACCCACCACCACCAGTCATATCGGTTTTCTTTTTTCTTTTTTTCTAGGTCACAGGTCTAACCTACTAGGTTTAGCTATACCTCTCCTAGACCTAGTTCTGAGAGTGGGTGTCTGTGCAGGTGAGACTTTGGGTACCACCGCAGGTGACATAAGAGCCTGCCCAGGAGTAGGCCCTGGCATTTGCTGCTGTGGTGGAGAACCTCTGTCTCATGCAGGTGTGTGTAGAGGTATCAGGTGCTGACAGTTGTGTCTCACCACTCCCTGAGGTAGATCCACCTGGTAGGACTTTGGAGTGGAGTGGTTCTGGAGCAGACTGGTTCAGTCACCCATACACGTTCTCCTGGTGTCAAGGCACTAAGAGCTTTGGCACGTTGACACCTGTTGTAGTTTTCAGCATCTGACGTCCCCTTCTCCTTTTCCCTCCAAGTGAATGCGACGCTGTCAGGCAGTACAGGGTCCAACTGAGAGGGAAGAGTTGGCACCGTGGTGCAAAGATGTCGGCCCATGAGGAGCTGAGCTGGGCTGTAACCACTCTGGAGAGGTGTGGCTCTATAGACGAGTAGAGCCAGATAAGGGTCTCCTACCTTTTTCAGGAGGTTCTTCACAGTCTGGACTGCCAGTTCTGCTTCCCCATTACTCTGCGGAAACCTCGAACTGCTGGTGATGTGTCTGAATCCATGCAAAGCGGCAAAGGAAGTGAAGGCTTGTCCAGAAAACTGTGGCCCGATATCTGACATCAGGACCTCTGGGATGCCATGGCGACTTTAAATGAACAATGACGTCGGTGGACCTGCTGTGAGATTATTAGGCAATCTCAACATACCTGGAGAAATAATCAACGACAAGCAGGTAAGCTTTGCCTCCCAGGACAAACGGGTCTGCCCCCAACTTTTGCCACAGTCTTTCAGGGCATTCTGATGTCATGAGTGGCTCTTTGTGATTTTGTTGCTCTGGTATGCATGTCCTGCAGTTGAGCACCATTTCATTCACTTGCTGGCTGAGTCCAGGCCACCACACAGACTGATGGGCTCGTTCTTTGCACTTCACCACACCTTGGTGTCCTTCGCGTAGTTTGGCTTGCACATCGTTCCGCATCACTGAAGGTATTACAAGCCGTGTGTCTTCCAGAAGTAAGCCCTCTTTCACTGTGACTGCAGCTTGCTCTGACCAGTAGCTTTTCAGCACAGGTTCTTGTTTTGCATGTGCTGGCCATGGCTGTGAACAGCGTCATGACACGTGAGCAGACACTGTCAGCTTTTAGTTCCCCCCTCAAGGTTTCCATGTATGTTGGGCTGACAGGTAGGCTTTCCATGACACAGTCCACGTAGATGTTGGTGCTCTCCGTCAGCTCATGTTCTTCTATGGACATGCGTGATTTCACAGGTGACCGCGACAGTGTGTCTGCTGTCCGAAGTGACTTTCCTGGCACATGCATGATGGAGTATGTGTAACGCATCAGCCTCATCCTGAAGCGCTGGATTCTCAGCTGCAGAAGATCCAGTGCTTGGGCTCCAAGTAGGCTGATAAGGGGTTTATGGTCAGTCCCCAGGCAGAAATGTTTTCCTATGAGGATATCCCAGAACCGTTCACAGGCTCATGTGAGACCCAGGGCCTCCTTCTCTACCTGTGCATACCGTTGTTTGGTTGGGATGAGCGACCACGATGCATAAGCCACAGGCTTCCATTCCTCCTCCCACCTCGGGAGAAGAACGCTTCCCAAGCCATACGAGGACACATCGGCTGACACTTTCATTTCTCTGTTTGGGCCGTACATTGCCAGCACAGGAGGAGAAGACAATGCTTTCTTCAGCATTTTAAACGCTGTCGCGTGGTCCACGTCCCAGACCCAGCAGTTTTTCTTCGAGAGGAAGTCCCAGAGCAGCTTGTCTTTTTCTGAGGAGTTTTCTCGGGATGGTCAAACAGCTGGGAAGTTCATTCCCCAGCTGGTTGACCATCCTGAGAAAACTCCTCAACTCGACAACATTTGTGGGCTCCTTCATCTCCATGATAGCATTTGTCTTCCTTGGGTCAGGGCGAATGCCCGCAGCTGTGATGATGTGGCCCAAGAAGACCACCTTGCTCTTGGAGAGTTCACACTTGTCCACATTCAGGGTGATGCCTGCTTTTTCCAGTCTTTGTAGCACGGCAGAGAGTCGAGCGTTATGCTCTTCTTGGTCCTGCCCCCACACCCATAGGTCATCGATGTGGCAGACCACGCCTTCAAGCCCCTCTGTGACCTCAGCCATCATGCATTGGAAGTGTTCGGGTGCTGAGGCGATGCCAAATGGCAGACGGTTAAAGTAGAACCACCCGAAGGGTGTAATGAATGTAGTGTACTTGCTTGATTCCTCCGTAAGTGGAATCTGCCAGAACCCCATGTTGGCATCCAGTTTGTTGAACAGTTTTGCTCCGGCAAGTGTTCTGAGGCTCTGTTCTACTGACAGCAGAATGAACTTTTCACAGCACACATACTCATTTAAGCTTGTCAGGTGAACACATAAATGCACCTTTTTACCATATTTCTTGGGCATGACCACCATGCCGGCGCACCAGTCAGTTGGCCCCTCTACGTGGCTGATGACGCCCAGGCTTTCCACGTGCTGGAGCTCTTCTTTGACTTGCCCCACCAACGGTAGTGGAATCCTCCTAGGCGTTTTCAGGGAAAATGACACAGCCTCTGGTTTAAGCTTTTTTATGGCGTACGGTTATTGTACCTTGCCTAGACCGCTGCATAGCTTGGGGTAGCTTGTCTTCAGAGTCTCCATGTCTATACTGTCGACACAGATGAGTAAGCCAAGGGCTACAATGGCAGGAGCAGAGCAAAGACATGCTCAGGTCTTTGAGCACACATGGTCTGCTTGGCTCCTATCCTCAGCCATAGTTCGACGAACCTCGACACATCCAGTGGAATCCGTCCTGGACCAAACAAAGGTTTCTCTGCACAACAGGCTGTTGTGCATTCGAGAAAATGTTGTTAAAAACAGTCTGAGGCACAACAGTGACATCCGCTCCGGTGTCATGTTTGAAAGTGATGTTTTTGTCCAATATGTCTATTTTAACAGTCCATGGATCGGCATCGGATGTCACAGAGCTGAGAAAGAAGCTTTCCTCCTCTTCCTCAACATGTACAGCTTTACCTGCAAGACACACACGCTGGTAGTGACCTTTTTTCCCACAGGAAAGGCACTTTGCATCCTTAGCAGGGCACTCACACTCGCAGAGCACTGGGAGCTTTTTGAATTTTTGCTCTGACGGCTGTGTGGCTTTACTCCATTGCTTTTTAATTTGCTGAATTTAGGCTTTTTCTTTTTGCTGTCTGCCTTTAAACACTCTGTCCACAGAGCTAACATCCATCTGCTTTACACCACTGACATCACTCCTCAGTATGTTTTGCTGCTTTTTGATTTCCTCTGATTGTCTTGCCATGTTAATGGCTTTTTCCAAATCTAGGTCTTTTCCATTTGCATGTGTTCTGAGAGCCGTGTGTCTGCCAGCCCAACCACTATTCTATCCCTGATCAGCTCATCGTGTAAGCGTTCCATAATTGCAGTGCACTGCTAATGCATACAAGGCAGTGACAAATGCATCGACAGTCTCGTTTGCTCCTTGCTTGCGCATATTAAATCGTGCACGTTCATAAACAATGGTTTTTTTCTCTACAAAGAACGACTGAAAGCCATCCCTCACTTTAGTATATTGCCGCTGGTCTGCTTCACTGAGCTTCAAGCCTCTCAAAACATCATCAGCTTCATCTCCCTTGCAATAGATCAAAGTATTCACCTGATTCTCTTCGGAGCTCGCTGTTAAATTGCTTGCTTGACGGAATCTCTTATATCTCCGTATACATTTCGTCCACTTATGCAGTGTAGAAAAATCAAAGGGCTCTGACGGCTGGATGCTAAACGTAGAGCTGGGTGTGTTACCCATTCTGCTAGCTCCTTCCCCACTCTGCTCGTTGTCACTATTACTCATAACCGACCTCCTTCTTTTCCTTCAAGGTAGACCTTTTCCCATCCTGAGTTAGTTTCACAGCACTTCTGACACCATGTCGTGTTTCCAGAGAAAGTAAAAGCACGTGGACAACTGTTAACTTAACTGCAAGTCTTTATTAACTTAGGTACACGTCACACAGACTAATGCCTTCTCCTATCCCATCATGCACCATATCTCCCCACCTGGTTCCTATTGACTTTTGTGAAACATATTACATGCCAACATACAATTACACCACACAACTAATTTTTTAAATATTTTTTTTGTTTTCCCACTGCTACAGCTGACAAAAAAAAAAAAAAATCTTATCTCCACCTCGCACAAGTATGTAAATTTCTGCTTCTGTTAAGTTTTTATTTTGGTCTTGGGTTCAGATGTCGCCACTCTGAATTACGATGCAACACTGGCTTATTTCAATATGCATTATTTCATTTGCATTGCCCGTTTATAGTAAATTGTGGTCGTGAAGTGGGCAGGATATGAGTTTTTTTGACATGCAAACCTTTTCACGGCGGTTGTGATTTATAAAGGGGAAATTGCATACAAGTGTGCGTGCGCAAGGTTTTATAAATCTGACTTTTTCTTTTCGTACGCCATTTCTGTTTTCAGCGTACGCAAGGATTTAGTCAGGATTCTACGCAATGTTTTATAAATGGGGCCCAAAATAAAATAAATGGATTTGCTATATAGAACTATATAGCTGTATAGAACTTTGCGTATTGTTAGAACTAACAGTAAAGTATATAAGTAAAGAGGTTATACATAACCAACTGGCCAGCCAAGTAAGCGACAAGGGAGTGGATGGATCCTGCATCAAGACAAACCAAGGAAAACAAATAAAGAAAATCGCTGCTGCTGCTGATGAGTCATGCACTGCTGCTAGACTTTGACAGTAGGCGATGATAGTTGACAAATTAGATAGAGCTTCTTCACACTTTATATAGATTCTCAACAACATTAATTTGAAGAAGCCCAAATAAGCAACATTGTTGTTGAAACAAGCCTAATGTTGTTGAAACAGCCTGCAAGTACCAATATTTAAAAGTGTCTGAAAAAACAAACCTATAATGGCTTTATAATAAGTAACCACCGACGCAGATTTCTCTCCTTTTCGTTTCTTAACACTCCTTCAGATTTCAGGATTGGTGGCAAACATTTTTCCTGTTTGGTATGTAGGTTGAATATGCTGAAGTTGAATGAACCAGCTGTTTTTTTGTTAAATATTGTTGTAGGGATGTTAAAGAATAGAAGTGTTTTTTAATTGATCAAACTGTTTGCAATATCAGGTTTTTGTCACTGTTTGAATCGATCATTTTGTGTTTTGTGTAATTTTTTTTGTTCATTCCTGAGTTCAGTTTGACTACAAAAGAAGGATGAGATGGTAAAGATAAACACTAAAGCCGGTTCCAAGGGAATGTTAGTTTTCTGTTCTTCAAAATTCAACATGTAAAGGAGAACAAAGAATTTTCGTTACTGACTCAAATTTGTTCCATTTTTGTAGAAAAGATTTGTCTCACAAAGCCAAACAAAAGCTAAAGAGGTCAAGTTTAGATTTCCGTCTGAAAAACATTAACTTAGAATGTAAACAGTTGACATATGCACCAACCAGTCAGAGAACTACTGGCATAATGATGACCACTTTTTCTGTCAAAACTCCTAAACCCCATTATCAATTCAAATTACTCAGATCTAAAATTAATCCCTACAGCAGCTTCTTGGATAATTTCGCCAGAATCTGGTTTCTGTAGAATCTGGTTGTCTAGAATCTATCTAGAGTCTACTTTCTCTTGAATGGCTTCTTTAGAACTTGGATTCTCAACAACATTGATTCTCTAAATTATGGTTTCTTTAGAATCTGGTTTTGGTGAGTACTTCAGTTTACAATGGCAGCAACCATGAAGTAGAAGAACTCATCCCCCAAGCCTGCAAAATCCTTAAATTATTTTATTATTAGACAATTTAGATAAAATGTTTAATGTAAAACTGTGCATGTGTCAAATTGGAGCAGTTTATATTGACTGATCAATTTTCTAAACCGATAGCAGAATATATTTTGCTTCCTACATTAAATTAAAGGAATCAAAAAACATCAATGCTGGAACCACAGTGAAGATTCTGTTTTAACCTCAGACTAACTCACGTTTGAGTCTTAACTGACCTGAATGACATTATGTTTTTTATTCTTTATCTGACCTCTGACACTGAATTGGTGTGTGAATAGTACAGTGTGAGTGCGTGTGAATGCCGAAGTCTATTTATTTGGTCTGGAAGCTGTTACACTTTATACGTATGACTACTGACAACTAACTTACTGACTTGTTCTTCAACACCGCTGATAAATATTTAAGAAAAAACTTGTTTACACTGCAATCATGGAAGTTTTCTTTTGTTTAAAAAAAAAAAAAAAAAATGTTTTAAGCCTAAATTCAAAAAATGGTCTATTAGGGCTCTGGGAGATGCTGTGATTTTTATCACAGAAACCAGAATTAGGTCAAAGATCAGTTTGGAATGTTAAAATTCAATGTTTCTTGTGCTTGTTGGAATTTAATAAATAAAGAAAAAGCTGTTTGTCTTTTTGTTATGACCTCTATGAGAACATCTTCATCCAAACAGGTTAATTTTACTAAAACCTGACATCCAAGACAATATTCCAACATTCAAAACGACACATCATCATCACACTATACATCAATATAATGATGGTGATGTATTGTCTTAGATGATGTATAATCTGATTTTGTATAGTCTGATGTATTTTCTGATGTTAATGTATATTCATGTCTGATGATGGGTTTTGTTATTTAGAAACTAAGTCTAGTGTGTAAGTGTAACAAAATACAAATACGACCAAGATGTCAGCTAGGGAGCAAAGACGGACTATTGAAGTTTGTCTACTCAGAGTAAGTTGTTGCGGACTGGAACACGGTTACTTTAAAAAGCTATCATCCATGGAGCACTGATATACGGATCCATAATGGATGCAGGTGAAGAAATCAAGAGTGACATACTTCACAGCATGTGGAAATCTAAAAAATGGCAGTGAAGGGGAGGAGGAATTGCAATAAATTTATTGATTTTGAGGGTGGTGGGACTCTCAACCATGACCAGGGGTGCCAAAAACTGCTGCATACTACTGTACCACAAAACAGATCACCCACAATGCTTTATAGGAGCTAACTGGTATAAAACCTTTCTCCTGTTTCCTTGCATGCCAAATTATGAGTCAAGCAACTTGTCAGGACCCACTTCTTTGCATACTTTAAAGGATTTCTGCAAACACAAGCCCAGCCTGTGATCCACTACATACATAAATGGAGAGGATTTCCTAAAGTAGTCACACTGAAAAAAGTTCCAATTACTTGGCAAACAACTGTACTGTGAAGCCCCATGTGCAATTGTGTGTAACTTGGTTATAAAGCAACAGGTTTGGACATCCAAAGATAAAACTAGAGCAATGCATCCCTCTGACAACTCCCAACAGTCCTGCAATAAAATGTTTCTCATTTATTAAAGATTATGATCAAGGATGGGCAATCATTTCTGCTGGGGGTGGCACATGAGAATTTCAGATTTTTGTCGAGGGCCAAACAAATTCTGTCATGTCTGTCGTGGATATGTAAATGCAAATTAAACTGTCCACTTCAAATAATTCAAAACACATTTCTGTCACTGAATTGCTCCTTTAGTCTTTGTGTCCTTTTTTACAATATACATATATTAAAAATACAAATGTTTTAAAGATAAATTGAAATTACTTTGAATCAATTACTAAGAAAAAAACAAGTGATGATATTTGACAAGAAACAATGAGTCACTATAAGAATTCGGGTCTTCTGCATCATAAATTGTCCATTGTTGCGCACTCTGTCCCTCCTGAAAGACTGACAGATGCTACAACACATTTTCACTTGTATAATAATTTATGGATTATAGACCGTTAAATACGCATTTTAGAGTGGGACCAATAGCTCTTCTGAATCAAGTTGTTTCAATACAATGCTGAGAAAGCTGACTACTTTTCATTCAGTGCTCTGTTGTCTGTTTCAGCAGAGCCGACAAAGTAAAATTCCTGAAAGTACGAACTGCTTGATAGATTTTTTTCAACCCTTTCTCATTCCCAAGTAGTCTACTAGCGATGTCAGATCCCCTCGTGTCACGTTATGTGCAGGCAAGATATCTTTCCGCGTCTGTATAGAGACGCTCAGGGTTTTCAAGTGACTCCAATGTTAATCCGTCCACGGGAAGTTGGTTCACCAAGGCATTCCTGTTTTCTGGGATTCCGGTGTTACAACACATTCTTTGACCCATCAGATTCTGTGACCTGGTTTCGAATTTTGGCTATTTCTGCTAATTGCCAACCATAAATGTTTGTGTAGTCACATCCCATATTTTGATAGCTTCTACCAAATGGTGACTCCAAAGTTTTCAGATGACGTCACAAATTTTGGTACCTGTGATAGCAGACACTGCTGACAAGTTTTAGGTCAACTTTTAAGTTCTATGACCTTAGCTCCAACATTTACATAGAAAACATACATTACCTCTCCATCTCCCTCTTAACTCTTGCACTATTCAAATAGTGACTGTTTTGGGGTTAATGTTCTGTGCTGTGCTGTCTGTTTGAACAATAGTTTATAGCAACACGTGGAAACAACAAATACAACAGATTTGTACAGTTTTGATAGGTTGTGTGGGCTAAATTGACAGTCAATCTGTGTCAGTCAGTCAAAGTGCGAATTTGCAAAATCAACTCACTTGTTTGAGGTGCACCCAGTTCCCACCACTAAGAAGGGCCTTATGCTGTTTCTTGGGATGGCGGATGACTATTATTGTTTTTGCCAAAACTTGCATTTGAACCCGCCAAGTCTCCATTATGTGTATCCCCCATCTTGGCTGCCCCACAGTTGGGAGAGTCATTCAAATGTTTGCCCAAGGCCTTGTCACATATATAGACTTGAGT
>OMOW01028748.1:0-13145 GCA_900312555.1 Lamprogrammus exutus | reverse complement strand
TACAAAGAAAATTAGCAACTGTGAGTGAGTGATTTGTTTTTGCAGCTTTTGCACAATGCCCTTGATCAGACAAGTAAACGTGTTGCCACAGGTGTATTTCCACATGATGGTCACTGTGTGTTTTCCACATGACAGAATCTATCTATCTATCTATCTATCTATCTATCTATCTATCTATCTATCTATCTATCTATCTATCTATCTATCTATCTATCTATCTATCTATCTATCTACAGTACCTGCAGGTCGTTGCTTAGAAAGTACGTCTCACACCCTCCAGGGATGAAGCTGCCAAATACTGCCTCTGCCTCTCAGTCAGTGCGGACCCTGTACAGAATCCAGTGCTTTTAAAAAAGCAATTGTAATGTAATAGAAAACCAAAATTTGTGATAAACGAGCCCAATTATACTAATAACTAACTCACATTAATTGAATTCCGTTCACTTGACTGCATTTTAACTCAAGTTACATGTGCTGGCATGTATTGTATGAGAGCAAAACATCCTTATTCTACATGTACCCTGGAAACACGTGTTACTATTAAAATTGAATAGGTAAATCATTAAATTAAATGTGCCACCTAACGTATTTTATGAGGAGTTATTTGTGTCTCTACTGTATGTCTCTGCCTCTGCGGGGTCAGTATTTGGTAGCTGTCTCCCGCTGTGCACTGACTGAGAGGCGGAGTCAGTATTTGGCAGCTTCATCCCTGGAGGGTGTGAGACGTACTTGCTAAGCAACGACCTGCAAAGGGGCATCAGACACTCCGAGCAAAAACAGGAACCACATTATTTTCCAGTATCTTTGCGATGTCCCCGACGTTATTCCTCCAGCATCTACTCTGATTACCATCAAAGTCGCCGTCTCTCCACACGTCGGCTACAGAAAACAAACCAGAAATTAATGCATCTGGCTCCGCGGTGCTGTTTGTTTTGACCTGGTAAGATACCTTGGAGCGACTGATTAGCATTAGCATTAGCTCTCTTATGGCTCACTCAACATCTCTCTTGCTAACGCTAGCCAGTTAAGCTAACTGTATCTAATGTCAAATTCATTCACTTGTGTAATTCATTGAGGCTTTTTCTTATTTTATTGTGTTCATTTGGTGTGATTGTACCTTTGTTTAGCGGTTCGTGTTCAGGTGCAGGTCGTGTTTGAACCGTTTATGGTTTATTTTTCTGAATATTTGAAGCTAACTGCAGCAAGCTAACGGGCTACGGCTGGTAGTTCTATCACATCTGTGCTTCCTCCTAAGGCTCAGGAGACGCGACGGGCAGGATAATAAAAGCAGAAGAAAGAAATTAGTATTTGTGGATTTTTGAATGAACTCTGTTTATGAAAAATTATTTCAGCAAGCGTTTTTTGAAAGTTGTTGCTAGTTAATAGATAACAGTTGTCTATCTTTGCTTTTGTAACAAAGATGTAGTAGTGGGGAACCGACGAGTTGTCACTTATGTTGTAATGATACAAAATATACAGTCATACCTGATGATTTTCTATTATCTGGAATTCATTTTCATTTTATCAGCCACTGGTACTTTCATTTTCTACTTTGTTGCATTAAGGGTGCATCATCCAGACTGATGTTTCGGTTTTAAAAGTGCCAGTGCTGGAATGTTCTGGACGTTGTACAACGGTTGCCATAAATAGTGTGTTGGCTGTCCCGATCAGTAGATTTTCTGTGTAAATGAATGAAAGAGCAGCTGTGGCATGATAATTCTCTTAGCCAGGCAGATTTTCATTTCTGGGCTCTGTCAAATCCTTTGCATATTGTATAATCGCATCCGGCCTGTGCCCTTTAAATAAAATGGATTTGCCCTTAAAGAAAACGGTTTGTTCTAACGCAGAAGTCTGAAACTATCATGTATTACAAAACCACACTGTCCTCAATTCAGTCACATTACCAGCAATAACTGAAAGTGTTAAGTGTAATCTGCAGCCATTATACAAAATACACACAATCCTTGGGCTTGTCTTGAATGATTTGTGTAAATTCTGCCCTGTGGCTCAGTAATGGTTAACTGGTTAGTAAAAAAGCAAGTTGTTGTGTAAGAGACAGCAAATATAAAGACAAATGGGGCTAAAGGTCAGCTTTGCAGTGGTGCTGATGTTGGAAAAATGTTAGCTTAACTGTTGTTAAAATAAGCTGCTATTTAAATACCCTTTGGCATGACGATGTGCTATTTTCAGAGTAGACCCCTTGTTGCAGTGTATGAGTTATGTTTTTGAGACCAAACAGAATGAAAACCTTAGTTTGATAGCAGAGATTAAATACTATGGTATAGTCGTTGATATGTAAAATATGACACTTTGGCATTGTCGTTATTATCATACATCATCAAGTGTACTTGAGTTAAATCTGTAACCTTTTACGTGAAGGATCACACGTATCTACATACCAACAGTGTCAAAACTCTTCACCCTCCTGCAGTGAGATAAGACTGCCTGTGTAAGATGACCCTTAGTATTTATATGGAAGGAAAACACACACAGCAGTCACAGCAGTGTCATTACCACTCAGCTGCCTACAGTGTGGGATTGTTGTTACCAGGTCACTGTGTGGTTGTTTTAGACTATGTGGACAGAGGCCAAGCTAAACCAAATGTGGCCCAGATCTCTGAAAAGCTGGACCCACTCTGCCGACATTTCAATAGATTTAGTCCCATTCTGCTTATTCTCACAATAGTATGAAAAATATGCCTCACAGTATCACCACGTTGGATTAACAATTAATGGTTTTACTGTATGTTAATATGGTTAATGTTTAAACATTTTTGCAGCCTTTTTCCTCAATGATCATGATGATATGAAAGATCAATTCAAGTGTCGATAATGAAATACATCTTACGTGAAGCTTTGTAAATCAAGAGCATTGTCTTCAATTTTATATTAAAACACAAAGGGCAAAAAGCAGAATAACACAGGAGCCTCTGCAGTTTCACACTGTGTGTCGATGACCTGGCTCAAAGCTTGTGTAAGTGGAGAACAGGCCCAAAGGCGGCAGGAATAACAGTTCTACAGAAAAAAAAAAACCTGTGTGTTCACGTGTTTTCAAATTACTGTAAGAATACACAGAAAAACATTGCATCTTGTTTATAAACAAGATATTTATCTTTATGCAGCATTCAGATGTATTTAAATGAAAAAAATAAATTAAATTACGAGTCTATGAAAATGACCTCGAAAGAGCTATAATCTAATATGTGACAGCAATGTAGAGATTTGCTGATATTGGCTCTAGAATTTTTCCTTATAAATGAGATCTTTGCCTTGCACTAGATTCTAAACATAATAATTAGAGAAGAGAATAAATGGCAGCCCTAAATCAGTATCATGTGTTTTAAAACAAAACCTACAGTGGCGTTGGGGATTTTCGCAAATTTCCCAATCAGTGCTGGAATTCTACATGTGATGAAATAAATAAAAGCACAAGAATCATTTCTCACTTTAACGAATTAAAATTGATTAATTTGTCAGAAAATGAATCTACATTACATACTATTTTCAGTATTGATTAATTGTTTTAAGGCCTTTTCAGTCAATATTGCATTGCCTCTCTCTGTTCAAATGATGCCTTTCTCTATTAAAAGCCATTATCCTTGAATTTTTTGACTTTGGGAAGTTGTGATGGGCATTTGTTATTATTTGTGACATTTCGTAGCTTATATGACTAACTGATTTATTGAAAAATTAATTGACAAATCACCTATATCATGAATTTCATAATTTATTTATTTTTTGTCACTTGTGCCAATGTCATAGCTTTGCCTGAAACCTTGCACTTGTTATTGGTTAGGTGTTGCTTTCCCTTGATACCAAATATAAGGATGTGTGAATCAACAAGGCTTAGTGCTATGTTACACCACACAAACACTAATGAAGCAGAGCTGCCACTGTAGCTTGAGAGTCTAAGGCAGATGGAGAAATCACCTGCTGATCAGCTGGTCAGGGCAGAAGTAATCTTGGAAAGAACATGTACTGGATTCAAGGACAGCACTATAACCATACAGCATCTGCTGGAAGTGTCAAATCACCAGGGAACAGCACGGGCATGAAAGTCACTTGAATGGAGATACAGGAAGACACAGTCATAGCCTATATCTACAGCCTTTGGCTCATTTTCTACTTCAGTTAATGTATTTTTGCATTGCTTTCAGCTGCTGGCTATGGTTTTCCATTTCCAGTTTGAGGCATTTTCATGTAATACATTTGAGGGAAAATGATCTTGCTGCTTACACAGAGCCTCAGTAAAGAACCTTTATCTGCAGTAGGTTTACGTCCATGTCTTTCTACTGAGTCATTAAGACCTTGGATATTTCTATGTTATATTTATAAGATGGAAATCGGAAATCCAAATAATGTGCACAGTGGACTGTCCAGCAGAAGTTTGAATCATTTTTACTTGTGAAACCTGCAGCATGATGGGTGCCGATATCAAAGACAGTAGTTGTTTTCAGTGTTAGATTGTACTAGACAGTTTGTCATTTTTTCTTGCCAAGTGGCAGCACTGAAGCAGTAAAGTAACAGGTTAGAAAATATGAACACCAAGAGAAAAGGGCACTGAATTCGGAAGCAGCCTGCTTGAATAGTGAACTTACTTAACATTTGAGTGTTCGTTTCTCCTCTTTGTTGACTGACATACAGAAGAATGTCACCACCTTCTTTTGTGTGCTTTACCCATAAATTCTCCTGATTTTGTTCCCATCAGAGCCACAGGACAAGATTTTAAGAGAATTAACTAGGGTGTCTGGCGCATGAAACCTACTCCTGCAAGCATTCGTACGAGATACTGACTCAGATAATTGCCAAAGCAATTACAGTATAAGGTGTATGTGGGAAAGAGGCGTTTGACTCTTGGCCACAGAGCAGCAATTGAGCAGCAATCCTGATTGATTGCAGTCCATTTGTCTCTCCTTGTTTTGGCTGAACATAGTGCTGCTCATCTCCATTGCCACAAACCTGCTCATGAATGACCCAAATGCTTTACATCTCTAATAATCTGAATCACTGACTTACATTGTGTTACACAGTTCTTTACAAGATAAATAGGCAAATGCAAACAACAAAAGAGGGTAAATCTTTATTCAAACCTTTACTTCCTGTATGCTTTGCAAGCCAAACCCTAGAACTGCGCCGTCAGTTTGCTTTGTCACTGTTTGCATGCTGCTCTGCCTGCTCACTTGACAGTGGACTCTCTCACAGCTGTTGTTTTGATCTGTTTGCACACAGGCATACACATGCACCCAGATGGAAATGACTAGACAAGCACTATCTGGTGTAAGCTATTTGTTCCATGTAATGTGTAATAAGGCCAAGACTGTTTATTGGATGATATTTAACCATGGGCAATGGATTCCCTCATTGATTTACTGTATTCTTATTTCCTCAGTGCACCACCACTGCTTTCAGAGCTGTCAGGCATGTACCAAATATGAAGACAGCAGATGGAGAGATATCTCTTTTAATACCACAAAGACAGAAGCATATCGGCTGGTATTTTAGTGTGCAGTCATCTAGAAATTTCCATCAGTGCAAGACAGACTGAAAGAGAGGTGATATAGTCGATACTAAATCAATAAAGCTCAGTGTCTTTGTCGCAGACAGGGCTGGGCCAAATTACTTCAGCAAAGCTCTCCTAAGGTCAGATCACACTTAATATATGATGCACAGATGTGTCTAAGCTGTGTGAATTATGACATTATTCACAAGGCCCAAATGTTTATATACAGTATATATATATATATATATATATACCTTTTGTAGGTAATTTTGTATAGTGTAAGAATAAGAATTTTGTATAGTGTAAGAACTTTAATCACCATATAAACGGTGATTACACTGTTCTTACAGTTCTTACACTGTACAAAATGACCTACAAAAAGATGGGACATTTAGTATGTAAGATGTAGGAAAGCAAATACTTTTTGGGCAAATAAATGTTCAGGTCAGGTGACATTTTTAAAATATGTACAATACCCTTACTGCTCCATTGCCTGGCCCAAAAAAAAGACATTTCTGGGTTTGTTACGCTTTGCGATGTATGAAAAGTTTGATTTCAATGAGTGATACTATTTTCTAAAAAGTGATAAAAATTGTTGCACAAATATGGACAAAACTGATTCATTTTGTTGTTTTCAGAGACTGGGAACTTTTTTCTTTTTTTTTCTTGAAGGGTTTTTTTGTTGTTGTTTTTTTAACTGCTCGCTACCACATTTGCCAAGGCAGAGCTGCACTCATGTTTCCACTGAAGGCGTCTAAGCTTTTTGCAGTATCACAGACCCCCAGAATGGCAAACAATGGGTCTTATTTTACAAAGTCTCCCTAAGAGCACTCGTATAGCCTGTCAGCCGTTCTAGACAACGCAGTGGACAGTGACATGAAAGGTTTGAGCAGGCTATTATGACATGGAGTGTAGTAAAGCAGCCTTGTGCTTGGTAGATCACCATTCACCAGGGCTCTTAATTTGCTTGAGTAGAGATGCTAAGTATTTAACCACCATTTGCAGAAGACTGGTTGTGCTGGGGTGTAAATGCATAACTGTGTGTATGATGTTGCTAAAATTATATTTGAATTTTCTTGAATGTTCCCCCAAATCCACAAAATAAAAGGAAAAGAAGAGCCTACTAGTTTGGGAAAGGCCAGAGATAACAAGGTCTTATAAAGCACATGTGAGACGTGAGCAGCCAAACTAGGCTAGGGCAATGTGCTGCGGATGCTACTGATTCAAGGGCAAAGACATACTTTACTGCCTGTCTTTCTCTCCAGCTCTGTCTCTCTTTGTTCTTGTCACTCCCTTTCTCCTTGCTATTTTCTCTTTTTTTAATCCTCATCTCATAGATGGACTTTGTCACCATGATATTGCCTTTCCTCCCACCTCCCAGCCTGACATAACCTGCTGATGTTCGCCTGTAAGGCACAGGACCCATCTCTCTCAACTTTTTACCCAGCATATCCCTTTTTGTCTCTCTTTCTATGCATACTAGTATGCTACTTGAGAAGTGGGTTTGTTTGACTCAGCTAAGGCCACAGATAATGGCAACTGACATAGCACTAATGCTGTGAAATGTAACCAAGTTCACCGAGGATACAAAACAAATAGAAAGGCAAATGGAGGAGAACATTGCATGGTAAACAGACAAATAAATATAGAACTAGGTGATCAGACAGACAGGCAGATAAAGGTTGATTGCTAGGCAGACGGGCCAATTGAAAGATTTGTTCAGATTCAGAATTGGGGCATGTTAACTCATGAGCCTACATCCTTCAGCCAAGACAACATTTACATCATACAAGATCCTTGAGTACTGACTCATGCCATGCATGCTTGTCATCCTGAGCTGGGGCGGCTGAGCTGAGAATATTCAAAATACCAATTTCCTGCTTTTGTCTACTGGATTGCCAAGTTTGTGATGTTTATAAACTCTGCCAATTTGGAATTATAACAGTAAAATTTTAATTTTAAGTGTTTTACCTTAAGGCAAATTGAAAGGTTAGTTGGCTTAAAGAGGAACATAGCATACATCAACTGGCCTGAGAACTGCTGTTTCCACTTCTATATCTTTGATATCTTGATAACTTACATATTATCTAAACTTGAATTTTAGCACTTGTTTGTTAACCCAGTATTACGCTATTTTGTGTTTTGATTTATTTTATGTGAAGCAACATCACGTGTTGCTTAGTTGAAATGAACTCATGAAATGACTTATGGAGTGAATGATTACATGTTTTTCCATTTTCTTGTTGGTCTTTTTGTGCACGATTTCATACCTCTGAAATATTTATATCAATCAATTTTCTTTCTTGAAAGCTTTATATTGTATGACTTGTGTTAGTTAACCTGTTCATTATGACACTGGCTCAATATCTGTGCAACCCACCTCAGGACATCTATGAAAGGTAATGAAGGACATGGTTCTATTCAAACTCAAAGTTTTCATTACATCTATGAAAAAGTAGATACAGCTCTCTGTCACATGCTCTGTCATTGATAAAAGAGATTTGTCTCAACACTTGCATGATTCTTGTGCTCTATGCTTGTGCTTATGCATGTTTGTTTGGCCATGTTATGGCCATATGTTTGTACATGGACGTTTGACATTATGTCATTGTCACAGGATGCATGTGGGAAGAATGGCCCTGATTATCCAACACGCTACACGTATACATGCAGGAATAGCAGACTTCCCTTTGAGGCCAGAGTTTATTGGAGAGTACAGCTCAGAGGTGTTTTCCTGTTCTTTTCAACTCTGAGAGTTTAAGTAATCGCGAATTACAACAGACATACTAACTTAGAAGTCTCCGTATTTCTGTTTTTTAACTTTTGCAGCTAAAATTATTTAATAATGTTAACCCTTTGATCCTGTGTTTTTTGCCATTTCCTCTCTATCATTTCCTTTTCCCTAATGTTGGTTGTCAGTGATGATCGGCTTAGCAGTCTAAATGCCTGATCAATTACATTTTCTAATCAAGCACCATCAATCACCTGTGTTTTGATGGTGTTTTACTCCAGATAACAAATTTTTGACTGTGCAAATGTTGATGATGTGTACCATTTGGAATATCATTTTTAAAAATAAATTCTTTGGGCATATTTGAAAATCGAGCGACAATTCAGCGTCTAGATAGAGCTTGAATAATTTGACATACAGTAGATTATAATTCTACCTGCAGATAACAAAATCTACATTTTTGAAGCAATGTACAAAGTCACTTGGTTTTAGTTACTGTACCTATGGGTGCTTCAGAGTAGCCAAACGTTTTACAGGCTTACTCTTAGATCTAAATCTTAAAATAAGACCACAACACACTGAGTAATTTAGGAGTTTTTTAGTGCAATGCTTATGATGTGTTTTTGAGCACAGCCTCTGTTCTGTATATTTCCTGCTTTGTCTCCACTGCACAAGTGCACAAATGTGACCTTCCTGCTAGAGGGCAGTTTCTTTACCTGCTTGGCTACCCTGTTCCTGTAGTTTCAACTCTGGATCTTCCCAAGTGCCGGATTTAGAAACAAACTGAAATCTGATAATAGGTTTATTTATTGCTGCCAGCACCGTGGTAGGCTTGTAATTGAAAACAGTGAAGCAAGATGGATGCAGATTTCCTAATGGGTCTCTTCCATGTCCTTCATTCTGGTGGTGCTCTTTGCCAGTCTTGTCTAAAACCTTTCAGTTTTGTCTATCATGACACTTTTTCCAGCATTGTGGATGAAACTTAAGTCTCTTACTCTCTTGTTCTTTGGTTAGGTGCCCCTCTCAACATTTCTCCCTGTGTTGTCTCAAGTTCTCTTTTGGCTCATTTTCCCTTTGGTCTTCTAGTTTTCTCTCCCTTTCCCTCACTCACATTAACCTCCTCTCTTTCCCCTCTAACAATGACCCTCATTGTAAAGCAAGAGGTTGTCACGCATGATATCTGGGATTAAGACACACGGACAGGCAGAAAGAAAAAGACCCATTATAGACTGTTCCATTGCTGACGAAAGCTGCCACTGTAAAGGCCTTTTATGGTCAGTTTTCATCACAGACAAGGCAACAGTTTGAGAACATTGAGTCCCCAATCTCCCTTGGTGTCAATGTCCTTGTCTGTCAGTCCTTCCGACGGTTAAAGCTGAAGTTTGTTGGGCTCTCCTGACAGTAACGGTGCCAACCTTGGTGTACTACACAGTATTTTTGGCTTAAAATTAAATGGTATAGAGTAATAGCATTACTTAAAAGAAGAACGTTTGAGGCAGTGTTTTGGGGTTTCCACTGTTTTCATGGTGTTCTGAGTCTGGACACAGTTGTTGTTCCCCTTTTCCTTCCTGTCTGTGTTCACACTGAATACCTTTTGGGGGGGGAACAGAGCAGTCTGAATGACCTTTGACCCCATTACAGGGTCAAGCTGTCCCCAAAGCAAAATAGCAAGACTCCTGTTGCAGGATCCATTCACTGTCAGTGATGTTTTTACATTTTTACATCAAATTGTGAATTCATGTTTCTCTCCAAATCATTGCTGTCAACAGATTTAGACAGTAAAGGGATAGTTTCAGATAGATAAATATTGTTTGCAGTATTATTTAGCTTAATTTGGTTAGTTTTGTACATAATGTAGCAATGACCAACCTTTAGTTTTAAGGTTGGTACAGAAATATTTTCTTCTCTGAGGTAGGACTGTTTTGTTGGGTGGTATTGTCTGCTAAGACTAGACTAATCATAAAAATATTTATTTCAGTTTTGATTATACCTTTCATATATTTGATTATACCTTTCTCATATTCACGAGAACAACACAACTATGTTGTCTCCATATGCTCTTTGGTTCCTCTTTTGGTGTATTTCAGAAGTAAAGCAGCAGTAACAAAAAATCCAGATCCAATCGTGAGATTTTCGCTGGCTTTTATAGAGGCTTTGGGCCTGGCTTTGCCAGTTCAGTTGGTTTTGGAAGCGATAGAGTCTGAAGAATGCTGTCTGTGCACTCACCAACCTTTGTGAACAAACACAAGACTCTTTAATAACACTAAGCAAATAGAAAACTTGGGAATGAAGTTACCTCCTACAGCCAGCAACAGAGTATATCGGATATCAAGCCTTATTTGGTGGACGTTAAAAATGCAATGCTTGGTTGCTTGAAATGATATTGCACTGACACAAGCAAACCTTACCCTCAGCAGATGATGGTTGGGTTTCTACATCTGTTGCAATTAAGACACTATATTTGGGAGGTGTAGCTGGGCCAAAACAACTTTCATTTGGTTACATGCACAAGAGGGATACAGAGGAAGATGAAGGAAAACTTTGGCTGTCTTCATTATTGTGAAGCTATCTTGCCTACTCCTGCCTGGCATCAATGAGTCATACAGATTTACAGGTCAAATTTAAACAAATGTGCTTAGCAAATCTCATGAACACAATTTTTGTTTCGAGTAGACCAGGCCCAGGATGCACAATGGTGCTGCTTGCCAGCGACTGAAGAACTGTTCAGAATTCTGATCTGAAACACTGATAACTTCAAACAACATTGTGAAAACTGTGACATGCACAGTTTTTGTATCAGAGCTGTCCTACAAAACTTTCAGATATCTCAATGTTGTGCAAAGGTTTGTCATTTCATCCTGTTATTTGCTTTGTATGAGAGCATGTCTATGTATCAAATTGTATAGATATTTCAAAGGTGATTGATCATATTTAACTTTACAAAAAATGCCAGTGCCAGTTTATAGTACAGATTTGATAAGATAAGATTAAGTTTATTACCAGACTGTCACTGTGAAGGGCTTACTGCTTACTTAACAAACTAGAGGTCTTCAGAAATCCAAAAAGTTGAAACATCTTTTCCAGTAGCCTACATGTAAAACGTTTGAAACAATGAGAGGACTGGAATCTATTAATAATTCTACTCCATGGCAATAGATTGTATTGGCAAGTGGTTGTAGCCAAAACCATGGGATGCTTGTCATTGGCTAGAGTTGTATCTTTAGCCAGGATAAGTAATTAAATATTGTTTGAGGAGCTTTGGGTATTGTTATCATTCAGTGGTGGAACTTTCTCTGCAAAAATAGCTGGCCTTTGATAAAACAAGGATCTGACCAAGCCGAATATCTGAGAATGTGAACACTTATGTGTGATTTGCCTGATCTACTGTGTTTAATTATTGGAGAAATTAAGAAATTAATAACTGAAGTCCTCCTCCCTTTTTAAGTATATTTGTCTGTTGGCATTCTAGCTGCTTCTCACTTTCCATTCTTGATCTCCTACTCTCCTTGCCTCCCTCTCATTTTCTCTTCCATGTGCATCTCTTTTTTTTTTGTGCATTTTATTTTTCAAAGTCTTTCTATCTGAATTCCAGTCACTCTGACAAGTAGCGGGCTGTGTTAAGATTTTACCACATTGCCATTTTTCTGCACTGCTTAGTCCATGGAAAAAGCTTCAAAGGACTGTGTATCTGTCTGTGAACAATTGGGGACATACACACACACTATCTTGCACCTATTAGGGCACATGGACACAGCATATTTATGGGCATGCTCAAACTGGGTAGTTAAGATGTCTGTGTCTCAGATGACTGGTTTGCTTTGAGCAAGGAACTCATTTGCACACTTGACAACTTCAACAAGTACACACATACACACAGGTATAGAATGGGGAAGTGTATATGTGCGCATATTACACGCACACAAACACTGAAGTGGCAGCAATTAACAAGTATACTTGGGCAGATTCAGAGTGGCAATGTGTGCACATTCACCCTCACATGGGCATGCAGGGACACGTAGGACACCCACACAGCTTTCCAGCCTATTCTGCCTGTGTCAGTTTAATTATTGTGTTCTGTCCTTGCCTTTACTGGGCTCTCGGACAACCTGACATCTCAAGCCTTGAAAGTAGAGTGGGGGTGGGGGTGGCTAGATAGATAGAAAACGAGGATGGAAGTAGATGGGGAGAGATGAAGGATAAGGGGGAAAGGAAAGTGGGTAAGAACACGTCAGATGTGACATACAGAAGACAGAGATAAATAGGAGACGATGAATGGAAAAAATGGAAACATCAAATTAATCTAATTTGCTACCAAAGCTCCCAACTGGAACTGATTGGAGCTTCTTTGAAGGAGACGCACACAGTCTTGTGCATTTGACTGGGTTTACTTTTAACGACATAATAATTTTCCTAGTGTGAAGTACACTCGCGTTGTGTCAGAGTCTGGTCGTTAAGTTCAGTAAAACCACAGTGGGAGTTCATTAGCGTTTATCCCACAGTCAGCATGATGCTAAATGTAATGAATCAAGCCTGACCTTAATAACGGTGGTGTGTGGGCTAAGTTTGAGTGGTCATATTGTGATCTTGTGTGTAAGTTTGATTTTCAGTGGATTGTATGTGTTGTAGTGGCCATGTGCGGCCATTTTTGAACAGATGTTTTGCATGTGGTATATCAAGTATTTACCTAAGTCGTTGCATTAATTCCTTTTGTCACTTGGTTATAATTACTTGCGTTACTATGAGTTTTGTCACGTTTGCCTCTGTAAGAAATCTGAAAATGCAGGATTTGCGTTATCATCAGTCATATAATTTCAATGCTAAAATGTGTAATTAATGTTACTAACACACTCTCTCTCTCTCTCTCACTCTCACTCTCACTCTCACTCTCGCTATCTCTGCCTCTACCCTCTGTTC